>CAJPEV010001679.1:0-42329 GCA_905338385.1 Darwinula stevensoni
TATTGGAAATTTGACATTTGAGATGAGTGCTTCACCAGTCACGTTCTTGCCATGTTACAGCTTTCCATGGGTCTCCGTTTGTTTGAAGCAAAGAGAAATATTTAAAAAATATATTCCCCGAAAAGGTGTGCCCCTATGGCGTGTCTCACCCAAGTGGAATATTTCCTGAACTCACCATGGGAATAGCTACATATATCAGTCAGTCACGATCGTCTATATATAATATGAAAGTGGAATTATGTCTTTACTCAGCTAGTCATCAGGTACTTCTTTGCCAAGTTTTAACTTTCTAGCACCCTCCGTTTTGCTGTATCCATACCCCCAGGGGATGGATAAAAAAGTTTGCATTTTTCCTTATCTCATCGTGCCGGTATGCACGTCCATGCCACGTTTACGCTTTCCATGTCTCTCCGTTTTATTCAAGCAAAGGGACATGGAAGGCAAGAGAAGCCAAAAGAAAACACGGAACAGCCGGGACTTGAAGCCAGGCCTCACGATTACCGGTCATAAGTGCTACCACTACACCACCTAAACGTCGACATGCTATAGTGTCTCTCGATGACATCCATATCCATCACGATGTGTATTTTTTTTAAAACTTCTCCCCCCCCAAAATGTGTACCCCCAGGGCATATTCCTCCAAAGTGGGATTTTAGACTCGAGACGTAGGGTTTTCCATGTACACATGGTTAAAAGTCTAAAGATTGGGAAGATCTTGTACCAATCTTAATCCGTCAGTCAGTCAGTCAGTCACGATCGTCTATATATATTAGAAGATGAAAGTAGAATTGTTTCTTTACTCTCAGCTATTCATTATGTACTTCTTTGCCAAATTTAAATTTTCTATCACCCTCCGTTTTGCTGGATCAGAAAATCAGAAAAATTTGCGAAATATGTGCCCTACGGCGTTTTAACCGAAAATTACAACTTTTACCGAAATCAAACCTCAGTGAACTACGTGCCCACAAAGTTTCAATATTATGTGTTTGCCCTTTTCGCTGGTGAAAAGTCATGTTTGGAAAAGCCGACCCACCCAAAAGCAATGCCCGGAGGGGATGCACCATGGAAGCTGAATACTCCGTTAACTCAATAATATTACGTCACTTATACATGTGGCAAGTTTCACCTTTCCATTTCTGTCCAATTCGCCACGACAATTTCTTTTCTTTTTAAACATCGCCCCTCGAGAAATTTTCCCCCTGGGGATGTATCAAGACTCAACATTTTTCTCTAACTCCTTATTTTGGTTGTTACATTCATTCAAAGTTCCAGCTTTCCGCGTCCATCGGTTTAACGAATGCAAAAAAATTATGTGAAAGCATCTCCCTTTGAAATTCATGCTCCCAGGGCATTTCATTCCAAATCTGAATTTTTTTGCGCGCAGCATCACGGTAGGTAATTATGTACCAAGTTTCATTTTTCCACACTGACTCAATACACCTGGAGAAAAAAACTCTTGAAAACGTTGGCCCCCAAAAATCTGCCCCCAGGGCATGGATCTAAAATGTTGCATTTTTCTTGAACTCATCGTGTCGGTAGGCACGTCCATGCCACGTTTCAGCTTTCCATGTCTCTCCGTTTTATTCAAGCCATGGGACATGGAAGGCAAGAGAAGCAAATAAAAAAGCATTGATTAGCGTGATGTACAGCGGCATCTCTCGATGATATCCTTATCCATCCCGATATATATTTTAAAAAACTTCTCCCCCGAAAAATGTGCACCCCTAGGGCATGTACCTCCAAAGTCGGATTTTTCCTGAACTCTGGAACCCAAAAGGTACATGTGTATCGTGTTTCAGATTTCTAACCTTTCTGGAACATGGCTAGAATTAGCGTCAGTCAGTCAGTCAATCACGATCGTCTTTATATTAGAAAACCCATCAGGGCACTTTTTCAGTCCCATTTTCCTGAATTTTTTTTATCCAATGAAACAGAGACAGAAAATTTAAACTTCCTTCTGAAGTACCTATTTGATGGCTGAGTACAGGAAAAATCCTGCTTTTGAAATATGTCCCCTTAGTGCAGATTATAGGAGGGCAGTATTTCAAAATGTATTCTCCACCCTTACAAAATGGGACACAAGAAATAGAAACCCTTATATATAGTGATAGGTAGTAGACTTTCATGTCATGGGTTCGGTAGTGTAATGGTAGCGCACCAGACAGCCAAACGGGAGGCCTGGGTTCAAGTTCCAGAGTCCCTGCCGTTTTTTCGTCCAGTCCCGGCACCCTCCCCTACCTTCGGTCCTCATGACGTATGCCCCAAAGGAAAAACTCAACCCTCAATCTTTTCCACTCACTGATTTTGCGTTTTTGTCATATACCCGAACTAACGAAATTCAGACTCTTGTCCTTGTACCGTGTAGTAGTACCGTGTAGGAAGATACAAACTGGCTTGCTCGCTCTTTCAGACGGATTAAAGCCCCTACTACCTCGTCAACCTAATCTTTTATTAGCACCGGCGCTGGAAATCCAACCCAACTGACCCATGATTTCCCAAAACAGGTTGACTTTCTCACTCTTGGCCTTTGACTGAAATAGAGGGGAAAAAATGGATGTCTACTAACCGTGCCAGCGCGTTGAAGGGTCTCACTAGGACAACGAAGACTAGACCACATGATTTCCCAAAACAGGTTGACTTTCTCACTCTTGGCCTTTGACTGAAATAGAGGGGAAAAAATGGATGTCTACTAACCGTGCCAGCGCGTTGAAGGGTCTCACTCGGACAACGAAGACTAGACCTGAAGGGCGCAATAAAACCTGACTGGAGTACAATGACCATGCCTGGGAAGGACATAGCATAGCTGGTGCCCAGGAGGGGCGCCGAACATCCCTGCTCTTGAAAGCCCAAGTAGAACATAACAATTTACATAAGTACATTATATTACCCACTCATACCTCAACTCTCTTGGTTGAAACATATATATCTATAACATATGCATACAGTATTTTCATGTGATATACAGTATATCTTACAACATTCTGCGGGTAGTCTACTCCACCACAGGTCACTACGTTCCGCCAGCCGCTGGAAGCGGATGGAGAAAAAGACTCTCTGATAGTGTATTCGCCTGCACCAAACAAGAAACTTGATTGCAAACCGAGCTTCCCGCTAAATCCGCGTTTCAGATCGATCTAATAGAGTTCATCCGCATCCCGTGCCTAGCTCAAACTCATCTCTTTTATCCAATACCTGGATGTTCGAAACTTCAACTACGTGCCTCACTTGAATGCTACAAGGCGGGTTATCTGAGAATTTGCATACATCCAGTTGAGGGTTCCCTGATGACGTGAGGCATCCCCTATTTTTCATGGAAAGTGTGGCACTTTGAAATTCAAATGTTATTCCTTTCATAATTCATTTTCTCTTCCTGCTAATTACAAATTAGACCTGAGTTATTGATGTCTGTTGATACGTTGTTGCCAGCGAAGCGGATCCCACGGGACGCGGGTGTGGTCTAGTTCGAATATACAGGTATTATATGAACTGCATTTTTCGAGGATGAAAACAACATCCTCACCTCACAAACGGATTATTTCGAAGACAACTGTATAGGTCGACGACTGCGACGCAGTTGCACTCGCAGAGCTTCAACATTCGACATCAAGCTCTGGAGTCAATGCGAAGGAGCACTTCATGACCTTCCAAAGACGAAAAAAAATCGAAGGATGGCATAGAGGTTTTACGAGTCTTATCGTCTCATCTGATCCAGTTGTCTGGAAATTCATCGATGTAATCAAGATGGAACAGAGCCTGACGGAGCTTAATCCTTTAAGGACATAGTTTTATTTTTAACCCTTCGGGAGTAGGACACGAGCGGCATTCCACTCTTTCTGCCACACTTGTAGAACCAGGGTCCCGCTACTTAACGCCCCTCTGAAGGCCCTCTACTCGCTGGCTCCTGGTTAGCACGAAGCTGCTGGGCCGCCTGCTACGTTTTAGGCTTATTGTTGACAGTCCATGAGAGACGAAACTGGGGGCGGGACACAATTTATGCCACACATGCCGTCAGTGGCCCATTGATCATTATGATGGTCTTGTTATAAGCTCCTTCTCATGTATTATTCATGGTGTTATACGAGTACATCATTGAAAAATTGCAGCACCTAATCCTCTAAAACTGAGTCCATAAATGTACTCCCAGAATCCAATTGTTTCATTGAATTTCTGCACTCAATTTGTCCTAAGTTTTGTACCCTAACACTTTAGGGTCAAAAACTTAAAAATTTGACTTGGAAACTAAGCAAAATTGAACCACTTTGCACATTTGAAAAAGAGCATACTTGTCTTTTCAAAATGAATGAATATCATACAATTTCCATTAGCAAAAGGGTTTGAAATATAGCTTGGAGAAAGCTCTGGGGTTGCTTTAGGAAAAGGTGGCTAGAATTCAAGTGACGGCTCAGAAGTATTACTTGGCCTTTCATTCTCATTAATTTACCAAATTTTCTTCAATGACTCAGCATACTCCTTGGCCTCTTGGCTTGAAATGAATGCAAGAAGACATTTCAAAGATGCCACTACCCACAATAAATCCTGGCATGTATGCAATTATAGTTTTCTACTCAAAGAGCATGTGCTTATTTCAGTCTCCTTGATCCTCCAATGCTGATGATCTCATGTGTTTAGTGGATTCCAAAATAAAAGGGCTTCCAACAGCTCTGCTTTTACTGAGCAAAGATGATGGAAGGACTTTTAGTGGAATTATTTGCTCGGATGGCATAAGAGGACTGAAAAACAAAATGGAGAAGCCAGGAATTGAACCGTAGGCGTCCTGATTACTGATCAAGCGTGTTGCCACTACATCGCTCCTTTCCATGTCATCAAGTAACGCTACAATGGGAGAGAGAGGTATTCTACGAACCACATTCGCATTTAAACGCGTACTGAGTTCGATCCCCGTTAAATACGGAATTTAAAATAAATAAAAATAAAGTCGGGTTGGTAGGAGTTAAAATCGAAATGCAATGCGTAAGTTGAGGGTGACAACTTCAACAGGGCTGGCCTCATGCATGTGCCACATGTGCCCCCGCACAGGGGGCAAATTCACCAGGGTCGCCAAATCGTGAATATATATACGAAACAATAATGTATGCCACCCTCAGTTTTACTTCAGATAGTGAAAATGCCTTCCGTTTCGGTGTCAATTTGAACGCTAAGGATTGTCCCTACCAGTGGCGGCTCGTGATATTTAGCGCTAGTGGTTCGACTATGGAGAGGGGGTTGGCAGCGACCTCCTCTGCCTACCCTCTCCATAGACGAACCACTAGCGCTAAATATCACGAGCTGCCACTGGTCCCTACTCCATTCAAGGGGCGCCTCGGGAGTCTCTGCACAGGGCGCCAAAATAGCTAGGGCCGGTCCTGGACCTCAGCTTCCCGCACTAACGCAGCCAGCGGCGGGCATTACAAAGAAACCTTACATACCGACATACAGAGGTGGGTAGGAAATACGCCGAAAAGAATAGTGCCGAAAATTAATAACGCGAAAAAGAAAAATAAAAGAATCGATAAAAAGACGCGGAAAAGAAGCGGCACAGAATAACATCGACACAAATGAGTCGGAATAAGCTAGACAGTAAGTGCATCGACACGGAGCAGCATCGAACGGACTTACCTCGACAAAATTTCTACTCCGAATAATACCGACAGAAGTACGCCAGCACGGAATTAGTTCGACAGCAGCATATCCGGATTTGCATCGAAAAGAAATATTCAAGACAGGAACTACGTAGAATAACCCCGACAAACTATCAATAGCATAGGTGAAGGTGGTGGTGGCGATAGCGTCACGTAGATGTCGCGCATGTTGTGGGCAAATATGTGAGGCCTAGGTGACAAGCGTTGTTTCATTCTATCTTATGCAGAATACAGGAAAATATTTGGCAAATTCGCAGTCGACTGCTCAAAATTCAAAATCGAGAATTTGTTGGCACAATGTTATGGAAACAAGTTCAATTAATTGAATGCTTATAAGAGAGAGAGAGAGGGAGAGAGAGAGAACGGTCTGATTCCTTAAAAAATTCTGAAAAATCACCAATTACCTGTCTACACTGTGGACATCTACCGTCTTGCGCAATTATGACTGAAGAATACGTAGCATACTTCCTGTGGCCGCAGGGATGAGGGCAGAATCTCTTTCTTGTGTCGTGTAGATGTCGCATGAGAGTGTTGCAGACCCTGGTGGCAGTGGTGTGGACTGCTGCGTTTCCTCAACGTGACAGAAGAGATCTTGAGATTCGGATCCCCATTCTGAAGAGCGATTGCTGGCAACATTTTCTAATGGGAAGTCAGGAGATTCAGACCTGGGAGAGAATGAGAAAGGGTTCACGTGCATTCCCATTTCAGAACGCACAAGCCCTCGAGAAGTGGGCACGTGTGCAGCGTAGAGGTTATGATCTGGGGAATAAGATCGTTGGAAAGCTAAGGGTGGTGTAGGTGCTGCCAAAATGGGCTGGAATAGTGTTAGCGGATAGTGTCACATAATTAGTGGGTCTGCTCTGCATCATAGTCAAACCCTTTCTGGAAGCTGGATTTACTGGACCGTCTTATCCACTGCATTTATCCGTTTGTGGATACATTTGACAATAACAATAGGAGCACGGAGAGGAAAAGAAGATACCAATCAAGAGTAGTCGAGAGCTCATTTCAAACATTGTTTAAAGATTTTCTCACATGATCCTCTACACGGAGCACCGCATTTCAGCCTTTCTCAGGATTGATAATGATTAATCTTAGGATTATTAATTACTTATCTCTGAGATAATTGCAGACTACCTGCCATTCTTATGTCAAACTTCCCATGTCACATTTGAATTAACCCATTGATATCGGAACGAGTCTAAGCATAGCTGAACAGAAACATAATCCCACATGCCTGATCTAATATCAAGTGACCAGTTTCCCACGATTTCACCCATACGTTCCAGGGAGTAATACCGCTTTCTTCGATCCGGCGTTGAAACAATCAAGAATATATCTCGGGAATTTCAATATTTTGCTCATTTCTTAATTGCGTTTGTGTGCATATACGTAATGTTTTCCATTGCTATACAATTCTTTTGGAAGATCTTATGCATTTGTTTTGCCAAGTAAAAAAAGAAGCCGCAGGAGATATTTGGAAATATTTCTCAAGTGAGCATCTTTACGTACTATGCCATTATGAGCTTTTTTTCAGTAGACTTTTTTTTCGTCAATTCCTTCATGGGACATCCTGGATGGCAATCTGCAGAGGGAGGTATAGTATTCGGCGGAGAAAGTAAAGATTATTATTATGAACCATTTAAACAATCACTTCATTTCCAAGAATATCTGATTTTATAACGCTTCCATGGCCTAGTTTCGACTGGGACAAATAAGGTGCTCGGACGAGGCGCCCACTGATAAAATGCATACAGAAAAAGCGCTCATACAGTAAAAATTCATTATCTCTAGCGTTTTGGAACCAGGCAAATTGTTTCGAGTTGTCCGAAGTTCTACATCTCAGGAATTGCCTCTACCTATAAAAAAAATTAATCACGTTACGGGATATGATAGAGCGATTTTTCCATACTCAATAATCCGATTTCAAGGAGGGACGACCTTCTCATTATAATTGGCTTCTATTCATGTCTAGGGTTAATATTCCGTATGCAAAATTCATTCATCACAACACCCTTCATCCGGTACTCCGGAAATTGAATATGACTGGAATGGTCGGAAGTGAGAGCCATAGACAGACGGGGAAAGTGCTGGACGTTCCTTCTTTTTATAGCAGAAGCTATTCGGTTTTGATCCTCAGGTTTATTCCTCTCCACAGGCGTCTGTGAGGGAGGAGGGAGAAATAAGAAAAAATATAAAGAAAATTATTTTTTTTCCTTGAACAGGTTTCTCGCATTGAATTCAACAAATCGATAGGTCCCACAATAACTTTTTCCCCCTTTCACACTCCGATTTTGAGTTCACCTTGAGCAAATCGTAATCAGGAGTGAAAATGTCGTCCGTGATATCTGGAAATTCGAGGTAAGAGGAATTTCGACTTTTCAGGATTCGAATTAACGAGTTTTACTATACTTACAAAGCAGATAAAAATGCCATCTAGAATAATTTCAGAATCTGGAACAAAAAAGTTCCATAATATCGCAACACTTTCAATGTGAGATAATTTTATAAATGTAACTATATAAATAAAAAATAAAAACGGGGTTGCGGGCTTGGGGCGAAGGATGACAATGATAAGAGCGTTAATATATACGGGTTTACGAAAAAAAATCCACCTGGAAAAAAGACCCCCAAAATTGGCAAACGTGGAAAAAAAACCTTGGAAATAACACCCCAAGGATTTGCAAATGCGAAAAAGTGCCACCTTGTTAAGTTCTCATCAGATTAAAGAGGCATTCATTTTTGCGACATCAAGTAATGCCGTAATCAAATCATGACAATATTAATTTCACATCGATTGTTTCAGGAAAGAAAAAAGAAACAAATCCAACTCAGCACATATAGCGCTTCTTGGAACTTGTTCTCAAACAACAACTTCTCTGGGGCTATGTAAGATTTATTTTTAAATTGTATCCCCCGCCTACCCGCTTTCAATCCTATTTTCTGGAGGTGGAAGGGATCAGAATTAGCTCCCCTCCTCAATCCTTAAAGGTAGTCCCAGATATCGAACGTATTAATTGAAAGTGGCTTCGTGCAACATCTTTCCAGCACTACATGAACCACTGTCATTACTGATGGAATGAAATCGACACAGAATTAGTTCGACAAAAAATACTATGGCACAAAATGGTATCGACACGGAAATACATCGAAAGAAATAGACCCAAACAGATCTGTTTCGACAGAGGACTTTCGGATTTATACCGACACGGAACAACATCGAAAGTAACAGCGCCGACACGGAATTACCTCGACAGAATTTTCTCGTGTCGAGATACTTCTATGTCGACGTTGCTCCTGTCGAAGTCATTCCGTCGTTCGCCGGTGTCGAAGCAATTCTGTGTCGATGCTTTTCTTTTCGATTTTATTCCGCGACAACCATATATACTTAGTGGGCCAAAAAAAAGTTTGGTTATCTTCATCACTCCACAGCACTGGTCTCCTAGAGTTTTCTCAAATTGCAATAACGCGTTCTATTCAACATTCGTTCAACTTTCCAATGATGTCCACGGAATAAGGATTCGTGGCATAACTTCCATGCAGTACGAAAAATAATATAAGAGGTAGCGCTGGAAATGTGAATAACGTCTAGGCAAGATTGCGCATATGCATGCAAAGGAGTGGACGTCACCTGAAACACGTCTCGCAGGGTACTGATATGTACACTTTTCAAGCGATACCTCTGTTTCTCTGTTCATAACTGCATCGGAATGACAAATGGATATTACATATTTTAAAAGCAGGGGAAAGCTAGATAAACGTTATATATTGCAATAGCAATATTTTCAAACCCTCCAGAAACTACGTTGTGAAGCGTTAAAGATAACCGACTATTTTTTTTACCTACCCTATAGACTGAAGAAGTATAGGAAACGGGTTGGGAGCCCTTGGAAGCCGAAAGGTGCGCCGACATTTTAAGTCATGCAGGTCCTATCTATAGCTTCGAAGTAGTAATGAGGGGAGTAGCTGTATTGCTTGAGTCGTGGTGGTGGCTGATGTGTACGCCCCTTGGCACTGTTGTCAAAATGGTCCATGTACACCCCTGAAACGAACTCTGTAAATATATTGTAGGCCGTATATGGTCAGGTGCAGCTCGATTGGCGTAGTTGTTCGTTAAAAAAAATCCGATTTTTTCTGCTGCGCTGTATTGTTGTGAAGATTTGTTGCTGTTGTCTCCTAGGAAACCTTATTCTTCATTAGATGAAATATATTATTTTTGCCATTAAAAGTCTTTAATAAATTATTTTGAAAACAAAGCTGCAACTGACAGTTTAGTTTCAATATTAAAGTCTGTCTTTCAAATAGATTTTCTTTTTACATAGATTCAGAAAACCATATCATCAGTTAACTCTGATCAGGTGCTACCATTGACAACCTGTCTGTCACCATGGGATGTTAAATGTATAAAATAACAGATTTTAACATATGTTGAACATCATCAGTACAGAAATAGTACACAAAGTACACAAGGTCTTGGAACTTGCCCTGCCTTATGATTCCATCTGTGATCATCTGGGATTGTCTAAATGTAGGATGAAAATGCTGTACACTCTTTAGATTCCTGTACTCCTGATCAACTGCACTATTCAAGAGTGAATATCTTTGGATTTTGGCACTGATTCTACTGTTTGTAGCAGCTCCCGTCAACTCAGACAAATACTTGACATTCAGAGCCCGAGAATTTCATGTGATAGCTCACAATGGCAGGCAGTTTCAAGCTATGAGACACTGGTATTTTGTAATATCCCTGCTGTGAAGCGAGTCACCTAAGCAAAAAAAATGCAAAAGCAAACATTGAAAAAGGGACCAGTCTAAAACAAGTTAGATCTATATTATTGCGACATTGTCTATACGTGTACATATCCTGTATATTGTGTGATCACGCAGTATATGACTGAGCGACTTCTCTCCTTCTTCCTCTGCGCATAGTCAAGGGTCGTTCGAGACTTTTGCGAGACCAATGGCGCCACCCTCGCCACGCAACTCACCCTCAACACGGAAAGACGACCTTTTATGTCATTAAGAATGATGCGCTATAAGAAACTGTACGAAGTAATAATTACCTGTATCCCGATCATGGTTGTATTTAGAAATGTTCTTTATTTAGTTTTTGTCGACGACGTTTTCGCTTATTCCTGTGAAGAATAATGCACGTTTGCAAAGTAGAAAGAGACCGGGGACCCAGATCAAACCCAGATCGAGCAAGGGAAGGACAAGCTAGGAGCGTAGAGCTATATAGATATATACCATCGTATTCGCATGCACATGTCCCACTGACGCGTTAAGAAGCACAAGCGAAGGCGTCATTCTCCTAATATATGCCGACGACATCGCAGTCGCGATTACTAACGAGAACGATATAACCATGTACAAGGAAGCCGTCTGTGCCGTAAGTTCATTCTCGAATCAACGTGGTCTCTACCTGAGCCATTCAAAGACGCAAGAAGGTCATTCCATCTCAAATCAGCCAGAGGCCGGAGCAGTTTGAACCACCTGAAAGAGTAGAAGCGAATATTCTCCAGGCTTGTAGTCATATTCAAACAGCCCGCGTTGCACTGAGCTTATAGAGCTGTTTCTTGCGGTGTGCTCTGTAAGCACTTCTCAACGGATTGACTTGAAAATCCGGAATCACAGGGATTACATACTGATCTAAATGCCTGTGCAATGGGATGTACATTGCTTGCAGAATTACAAATTTACAAACGATTATCATTCCTTTTTGGGCATCCAAAGTATTTATTTTGCTTTATTTCATTCTAATTATTTATTGACCGCAACCTTTGTATAGTATCTCTTCTTCCAATCGCCGACTTTTCCCATTTCCAATCGCCTGTCACCCCCAAAATTCCTTCACAGAAAATAACAACAGTGATTATGATGATTAACTGAATTTTCAGCATAAATAAATCAGGCATGGATTAATGAAGTCGTTCGTAAGTTATTCATTTTTCACATTTGCCTTCGTCAGGGTCTCAATGTTGTTTCAAATGGAGTTAGCCATCATCTCGTATTCTTGCAGCTGTGATAAGCAGTTCTCGGTGCAATCAGCACTCATTCAGAAATGGATTTCGATGAGTGACACCTTCAACAGACATACATTTATTTACAGCACGTTGGTTTCTTCGGCGCATCTTTCGCAATGTTGCCCAAGCAACTGCGCAGTTCTTTCTGATCATACAGAGTTGCCAGCTATGACACATTTTCAGAAAATCTCAGTAAACATACCATGGACATATTAAACATCCATCAAAATTGAATTTTTTTAAATATCGCAACTAGTTTTATTTTACTTATCTTCGCATATTGGTTGTGGAGATCTTATTAAGCAACCCTTGCTTTCCGCGCAAGTGGCTACCCCTAACAGGCACTTTCCAATTCGTTGGATACACTTCTCACAGTTTTGAAGTCTTGTAGTTAATGTTGCGATTGGAAATTGTAACTCATTCAAAATAGACATGCAAAGTTAACTTTACTATACTCGTACTCCCAGTATGTTATGGTTTCATTAGTGACATTCTCATTCCATGACTATTGCTTATTTTCAATTTTTTTTAAATTGATGCACTAGATGAAGAGTTGCCTGCAATGGGAGTAAGAGGAAGTGGGGAAAATAGGCACATCCTATGGCAGAAATCTCGTGATGCTTGGCAATTCGTCTACGATCATCATCGGAATGGCTTCGATTGGTATCTGCATACCGACGACGACACGTGGGTTATTATTTACTAGCTATTTTGTTACTAGAAAATGTATTTCAAAAGTGCATGAATGTATTGCCACAGGTACATCGTGATGGAAAACCTGAAGTATTTTCTGGCTTCAAAGAACAAGAACGATCTCATTGCATATGGATACAAAGTTAAGGCAGGTACACCTGTCCACGTTTATCTACATGGAGGACCAGGTAATAACTATTTTTCAGTCAGTTGCATTTTAAGATAAGGGGTATGAAAAATTGTATTCTTTGTGACCGAGAAGCACCCCTCTCCGAAGGATTTTCGAAGGAGAAGGTTTTTCGCATTATTTTGTTGATGGTATCATTCTGAAATTAAATTCGTATTCTGGGGGGCAATACAAAGGCACGTGAAAACATCCTTGCAGCATCGCATCCAATTGTCTATTCGAGTATGAGAGTTATTGTGCCTTGACTGTGATCAATTCAATTCATGGAGGATTGAGGAAAATGGTTAATAAACGATTGACTAATGATAAGCGAGTTGTAAAAGTTGGGTTTTACTCCGAATTTGACAGGAACCGCTCGACTATTCGGGAAGTAATTGATCAGAGAAACCGTCAGCTGCAAATTGATTGCCCGTATGACTCAAATTTTGACCAGACAGGAAACGTAGCAGACCTTCTCCGATCTGGACACCCTCTGATAGTCAAACAGAAAATTAGACATAGTGCTGCACGCATGCTTTGGGTGCCGAAGCTTTTATATGACCCAAGAACAGGAATTTAATTTCTATTAGAAAAATGGTGCAAAAATCCTTCCTCACATATAGATTTGTCTTGCTTTTCGAATGGGGAAGGCCGCAACTCCATGAGATCAAGCGTTGAGAAGTTATTAACTTTCGTTCTAAAGGTGGGCAGGACTTTTGACTCACCCTGCAGTTGGATGTTTATAGCTCCTTGTAAAGGTATGCTTCTGCTCTTTCCGATATCATGTTCGTATGTGCTGTATAAAAAGTAACATGTAGTCATAAAATATATGCACAGAATTTCGAACTCATTTTGCATGTGCCCCTAAAAACATTATTTTGATATTAATAACTTTTCGAGATTTTGACTTTCTTCACTAAAAATAGAAATATATATCGTCCATCAGTCGACATATAGGGCAATGTTGATATTAAGTCAGGACATATCCCAAGCAGAGCATGCTCGAGATTATTAAAGCAATCTGATCACAACAAGGATCGGAATCCCTGTCAATGTCGATGCAAGAGGCGGTCTAAATTAGTACAGGAATAGTGAAATCGCGTCGTAAAATTCACTCCGAAGCAACCACTGAAGCGTTAAACTCATGAGAAACATTTAGTCATAAAGAAATATATTTCCGGCGTATCTGTCAAACTATTACGAAGTTCAAACTGGGTGTATCAAAGCTGTTTCATAATTTAAAATAACTCTTCCTCAAGTGTTCGTTACTAATCTGGAAAAGTTAATAGTCAGGAAAAATTAAATTTTTCCGACATATATTCACCTGCAAATTTAAATCCCTAGGGTACTCTATATACCGGCGTCCAAAATATATATCAGAAGGAATTTAGGGCTCACCTGCATTAAAGGATTTGTGATCGCATTCGTCTGTCTTTTGCTGAGCAAATCATCACAACTTGAAAATTATTACTTTAATCCACCAACCCTTGAGTACATTCGAAATCTCCTATGTAAAATGTATTCCTGTCCACCATCGGAGTGATTCTGCTTCAGTTCCCTCAAGTACGTGATCTGCACTTTACTTGCGTAATAGTGTTTTCTAAGGCCATCAATTTTTTCGCATGGCATTTGCTTGTAGTCGTCAACTCTCATCGCGAACGTGTTCAGTGTGGTTCTGTCAACCGTTTGCCACTGCTTGAAACAAATTTCCTTCACAGTTGACAGGTGATCTCGTTCCCCCAGCAGAGGCGTGTGGGTTCCAGACCGGGACACTCATCGCGTGTGCCCAGCATACACTCTTCCGCGCTGATAGTATAAAATAGGTATATTTGACTGGAGGCGCAGCCTGGCGCTGCCTGGCGCAATATCTTATTTCTTATATAACCATAATTTCATGTGGTTTAACCTCAGCATATAATTGATTTATATGAGTACTCGGTGAATTAACGTTGAATTATCGGCTACACGATGATTTGCATTATCCATGAACCTTTATGAAGCGATTTTTCGAATTGGAAAATATTATGACATGAATCTTGTGTCATAAAATCCCAGTTTAATTGACTCGCGTCATTACCGTTTTGCACCAGGGAAGTCAATAGGGTCGGATGAAAGATTCCATTATGCCAACCTGTTTGGACACGTTATCTCCCGATGACAGATTGTGCTGGCCCCCTTTTTCAGTCATGATATATTTACCCCCCAGTCCCCTGACGGTCAAGGGTGTGTTGGGGAGGGGAATCAGAGTAGGGGAGGGTTTCCCCATGATGTATTTATAGTTCTTTTCTCGTTTCTTCCCTTTTACCTCACACTACGCTGTTTCCAGCCCTGGCCCCTGGCAGTCACTAACCATGAGACGGGAGGAGGGGCGGCGTGGCTGCTGTGAAAGAAAGAATATCCAAGACCCAGAGACAGGGTCGCCTACCACGAACGGTTCCGAGCGTGTGGAGGAGAGGGTGCGGCGAAATATGACTGGAAAGTCTGTGTCGATGGAAAAAGGAGACATTACTACAATTCTCTCATCGTCAATCTCTACCTCAATATAATCGATATACGAAGAACAAGGGAAAGTACTGAAAGAGCTTCATGATGATGGCGAAGGAAAGCAATTCAAACGTGAATTGATGTGAGCGTAAAAGCTTCTAACGCCACATGAAGACATGTAGTTGGAACTGGAGTAGGGGTCAGGGAAAATGGTTCTCGTTCAGTCTCCATCGCTTTTGTGAAGAGCGAGAGAGGGAGAGAGAGAGAAAACGTGTTCAGAAGATTGTGCAGCATGGAACTTATCAAAATATTATTTCAGTGAATTAGTCAACTTTATGGATGGAGGGAAGGTATGTGCCTTCGATGAAAAATGCAAACAGGAATTTAAAAAAAGTATGAGGTGTGGAATGGAATTACCAGAGAGCATTATATTTTGCCCAGATTTCCTCAGTCTTCAGACATTTTCCGACGTCCGCGTCGTCTGCATGCCATCTCACGGACGAACGTAGACTCCCGAGTTTCTCTTCAATGGTCTTTTTCCGGAGTCGATTATCTCCTTCCAGTCTTACAACGATAGTATGTGGAGAAGTCGCCTCCAATTTCACATGCACTAAAACTGATAACAGCACCATCGCATCATCCCTCTCCTCCTCAGAGTGCACCCTGATGACGTTCATCAGGGGTGTCAAACATACGGCCCGCGGGCCGGATCCGGCCCGTGGAGGTGGTTCATCCGGCCCGCCGCCTGTTCTTGAAATTTCCGCTTGGATTGACTGATAGCACAAATTTCGGTGAAAAAGTATTGGTGCGGCCCGCAGGCATCTGCAGGATAAGGAATGCGGCCCGCCGACCGATTTGAGTTTGACACCCCTGACGTACATGATCATAGTAAGGGGAATTCTTCCGAAATAATGGTTCATTCATCCTACTTCTGGAAAAAAAAAGTCACCAGAAGAGAAAGCTTGAATGATGCTGGCCATGAGTGTCTCTAAGTGAAAGACGAGATGTGTTAAACACATCTAACGACGTTTCTAACGACGTTGCATATTTTGAAAATCATGGTCATTGCTCGATTACTCAGATCTATTATTATCGACGAATTCCTGTGAACTTTCAGTGGGCAGGAGTTCACTGCGGTTGGAACAGAGTAAAGCTCACGCAGAAAGGAGAAACTTGGAACTGGCAGAGGTAAAGATGCTACGAGACGATGTTGGATTTTGCCTATTCTAATCAATATCTGTTGACAGCTACGGTAAAATGGAAGGAAAACATACCCCATGACCATTCCCTTCAGTATCCGAGGGAACAAAAATATATGATTTACATAAAGACATGTTGACCTTGAGAACTTGCAAATAAAACTGCAGCGATGGAATTTATTTACCATTTATTCCGATGTGAGTGTCAACAAGAACAGTTCCCAATCATGTCATGAAATGATGGGGGAAGATGAGGGGGATACATCTCTTTCATGCTGTGATCGAGACACCAATGAATGAGGTAGAAGATTACATGAGCCCCACATGTTTTTCCATTTCAGAACTGAACTTGAACGTGTTGTATACAGCCAATATTCCCCCGTACTCGCTCACGAAACTTTCAAAGGGATACATATATTGCCTTGAATTTAGTCTTGGTCCAGCGTTCGTAGCGTGAGGACGTGTTAGAGGATACTCTCGAGGTTCTGTCAGCTAAGTCGTGAGTTAGTTATTACCTGGCTACTTTGTAGCAGTATTCATAAGTTTCCTGATATCTACCTCCAACTTCACATTAGATCAGTATCAATCAGTGTAATTACTTTAATTATTAGCGCATTATTCGTAATATTCCTTTTACTACAAGGACTAGGACAGGACAGTCTTACCGGGTTACAACTAGTGAAAGACAGTGATAAAAAGTTAACGATACCTTTTATTTCGTGAACAGTCGAAAAAAATCATCACAAGCAATACAAAGAAAACGAAAATCCCGCTAACACGAAATAAAGTCTTTTAAGAAAGGGAGAATGGGAAAATATTTGTGAAAGGCTAACAAATGAAACAATATATTACAATATTCATTTTCAACCGAGTGGAAATACATTACATATAAAAACATTATAATATGATAATTCATTTTCTTTTGCATACATTCAGTATAATTAATACACACCATATACAACGAGAAGGAAAAAATGAAGGCTCACAATAAATGAAGGCTTACAAGATAGGGGGAGAGAGACGGAGGGAGAATAAGGCAAAAAAATATGTAGAGTGATGAAAAAGAAGTTTCTACTCGTTAACACATTTGTCCTGGACCTCCTTACCATCAGCAACATCCGGGCCGCGATAGTGACTATTAGATATATAGGAGTGTTTGGAACTCTCCGCTGAGAGTTTGATAGAGGTATTCTTTATCATTGTACTTGACCAGACCGTGACATTTCTGTTTGAACGTATAAAGTTGAAGCTTGTCCGAAGGGATCGATACGTTTGTCACAGAAAAGTTCCCACCCGTTGACAATGCCTCTCGATACTTGGAATGGCAGAGGACATCCATTGTCCTCGAATTTCGATTCATACCTTTTGCTCGAACAATCTGTTCCTCGTTTTCACCCGCGAATAAAATTGAGTACATCTTTGGACGCAGACAGATTAGCTCAGAGATGATCCTACCACAAGTTTCGTCTTTGAATTTGCCCAGACGAGATACATTTTCTTGAGAATGCAACGGATGACCGGGAGGGAGAGAAGAGAAGTCAAAGTGGTTTTTGATTGCCTCCACTTCTCTGAATATATTTGCACTCTTGACATGGATTTGCAATGGAGGTGCTTTATTAACAGGATTAAGCATAAATCAAAGTATGTCGTTTATACAGATTAACATTTAAAAAATAGATCCGAGTTGGTGTATGTTTGTAGCGGTCGTGGGCGATCGAAGACTTTTTTTATTTATTTCTCCCCTCCTTGCTCGAATTCTACTGACGAATGGTGGGAAACCTCGTCTTCGTCAACGATCAGCTCAGAAGAAGCGTCTGTAGGCGAGGAAATGAATCAGTAAAGAGTTCATTCGTTACCTAATAAAAAAAAGGGAGACAAGAACTTACCCGATTTGAAGGAATTCGTTGGAGATCGTCTGTTTAGAGCGCCGATCATCTCCTTTCCTTCCTTTTTCGTGTTAATGTCGTCAGGATTGAGAGAGTTCTCGTATGGGATATCCATGATGTTGCATCCTCTAATCAATGGACAGTTGGGGGAAAATCTACGGTGTTCCTCGTACGGATTGTCTCCGTATTCCCAATTGTTAAGGATCAGACGACAAAAAATATAAGCCGTCTCATCGCGGATCCCCATATTATGATTCAACCCCATCTTGCCATTTCGCCAGTAGATACGATGTATCTTTTTGGGAAGAACTCAAACGACTAGAGTCGCCTGGCATGGCACAGCATCTTCATCCGTTGGGGTTGAAATCTTCATCGTCGGATGGATAGCCCTTGCTCAGAGCAAGAGGAGAAAATCCCACTTTCGAAAGATATTTGTCCGTCAGCAGGGGACACGGCCAATTCATTTCCTTGTGACAATGGTAGACACTTGGCGGAGTGGTATATGCTTCGTAGCCAGGAGGTAAATGACGATGTCGCGGACGAATGGTTTCACTCGATTCGCTGGTGATGAAGAAGGTCTTCAAACTGCATTTCCCTCGGCAAAATGCACAGCATACGATGAGGTTTGATAATTCTTCCAAGTTGTCCTGTAACGTCGATGCAGTCTTTGGATCGACGTCCAGATAGAATCCCCACCTGACGAGCTCCGACACATTCACGTAACCAGCTATTGCAGGAACAACGTTGAAAGTCTTCCTGCGTTCCTTCTCGATGAACAACGCGAGGGCGAAATTATAGTTGGGCTTGACGGGAGCAGCGTCAGTGCTAGCAACTTCCATCTTCTCGACTGAATGAAAGTGACACCAAGATAATCGAATCTTGTATATTTTCTTTCCCAACATACTCGTTGCTCCCTTCCACGACTCAGAGTTAATGACCAGGAGGGGACGGGGGGGAGGGTGTAAAAATAGCGCTACTGATAAAGGGCGCCAGCACAATCTGTCATCTGAAGATAACGTGTCCAAAAACCACGTTAGCATAATGGAATCTTCCATCCGACCCTATTGATTTCCCTGATGCAAAACGGTAATGACGGGAGTCAATTAAAATGGGATTTTATGACACAAGATTCATGCCATAATATTTGCCAATTCGAAAAATCGTTTCATAAAGGTACATGGATAATGAAAATCATTGTGCACTCGATAATTCAACTTTAATTCACTGAGAACTCATGTAAATCAATGATTACCTGAGGTTATTTCATATGAAATTAAAGTTATATAATAAATAGGATATTGCGCCTTCCGCGCCTCCTTTGCGCCTCCAGTCAAACTTACCTATTTTATACTACTGCTGATATCACAGACGATCATGCTCATGAGATCCTTTTAATTGAAGTTGATCTTGCAAGCATGAAGCACTAGCTTCACGTTCTGATGGTAAGTACATATGCAAACAGAATGTGTCTCAAATGCACCTAGTAAGACACACCACCTCGTTCGCAGAGAGGCAAATATGGAGAACCCCGCTTTTTACTACCGGGTTGGCATCCTTCCACAATATGTAGGCCTCTCGCAGGTTTACCAGCAACAGTCGCTTTTGTTTTACCATTCGCCCCTCCTCAGTCACAACGGATACGGCATTCTTCTTGTATGGGCACATACGGCTGACTTCGTCATCTTCATATAAGTTTCTGACGTTTTCAGCAGCAGCAGGGTTCATCAGCAACAGGGTTTGACTCCTTTCTTTGATTATGACTTGGCTAGTATCCCCTGTGACCTTCTAATGTTCCGGGAAAGCTTTACAAGATGTACTGTTGTCCCGAAAAAGTATGATGCATGCTTCTGGCACCAATGCTCGAGAACTAGAGTCAAGAAAAGGATTGTCAATAGGTAAATTGAGAGACAGCATTTTATGCCTATATTGTTTTCTTGACAAGGCCTGTCGGCTAAGTTTTTTTTCGGAGTTATGGCCAGACAGTCCCAGCTGTTGCATAGCATTGCACGTCCCTGTCACCACCATGACGAGTGTAGTTTATATGGGGAAACCATCGTAAAAGCTCCAAAGACTTTCCTGCGGATTTGCTGATATACATGACAAGGGATCGGGCGGCGGGAAATGTTGTAGCGAGCGACAATTTCTTGCTCAAGTAGCTACATGTGACGGCGATGTACTCATGACTTTGTATACAGCTCTGAGAGACTTTGCTAGTGTTGTATTACACGACTGTATTCAGCACTCCACCAAAACGTGAACTTCATTAATACGAAATTTTTACGGAATTGTTTTCCTTTCCTTTCTTCGAAAACGACGCACCAAATTATATATCATTGGAAAGATCTCGAGCTCACCTTCCTACAGGGTGACTCAAAAGTCCTTGGACACCTATTGAAAAAACCGTTGCACAAGTGATAGCCAGATGATTTTTTGAGTGAAACAACATCTACTACAGATCTATTGCCTTCCAAGTTTCAGGTCAAAAGCTCTTGATATGGTTCCCAAACATCAAAGAGAAGCAGTGATTTTCCAAAACCAGAGTGGTCTTCCAGCAAGCAGGATCTCAAAGCTCACCAAAACCCCTCGATCTACTATCTATAGCATTATTCAGCGATACAATGAGCTTGGATCAGCCGCAGATCGCCAAATAAGTGGACATCCTTCCATGTTCCAGGATAAGAAGCTCCAGAAACGAGTCAGGCAAATGCTATACCAAAATCCAGAGCATTCTGGAAGAAAGCTTGTGCAAACCTTGGGAGTGGACAAAGAGACCTTGTGAAGATGCATCAGGGGAAAGCTCTGCATGAAGCCTTTTAAAAAACAAAAGGTGCAGCTGCTTACAGAGATCAACAAGAAGAAACAAGTTCAAAGGTCCTGCCAGTTGCTCAAACAGTTTAACCAGTCCTCACTCCAAAGGAAGGAAAGCTCTGCATGAAGCCTTTAAAAAACAAAAGGTGCAGCTGCTTACAGAGATCAACAAGAAGAAACAAGTTCAAAGGTCCTGCCAGTTGCTCAAACGGTTTAACCAGTCCTCACTCCAAAGGATTGTTTTTTTTCTAACAAAAAATGTTCACTGTAGAGCAAGCTTACAACCCCCAAAACAATCGCCTCTGGGGTAAAAAGCTTTCCTCTTTCAAGTCTCACCAGCGATATGTCCATCAAGTTCAAAAACCAGGTAGTGGGATGGTGTGGGGTGGTTTTTGTGCTTCTGGCAAAACTCCCCTGCATTTTGTGCAGCCTCAGGCCAGGATCAATACCAGCTACTATCATGAGTGTGTTGAAGAAGGTGCTACTCCCCTAGACTCAGGAACATTTCGAATCCCAGCCTAGGACATTCCAGCAGGACTCAGCACCAGCTCACAAAGCAAAATCCACCATCGACTTCTGCAGAACTCACTTTCCAGACTTGATTTCCCCAGAAGAATGGCCTGCTAGTAGTCCTAATTTGAATCCATTCGATTACAGTGTGTGGTCCTACGTGCAGGCCAAGGTCTGCTGCAAGCCACACAAGAGTATCGATAGCTTGAAGCTTGATCTGCTGAAGGAATAGAATGAATTGTCGATTGATCGGTTGTGAAGAACAGTAAATGATTTCCCAAAACGTCTGAAGCAGGTTATTGCCTCAAATGGTGGTATTTTTTAAACATAAAAACATGGGTGGTTTAGTTTTTTGTGATCTTTGCACTGGTCAAATCAGAAATTAAATTGATCAGAGAATGCTACACTTGATTAAAGGTGTCCAAGGACTTTTGAGTCACCCTGTAGATTCTCTTCCTTCCAAATTCAAAATAACCATTTTATATATGCATTGGGATGCCCGATCAACTATAACCAAAAAATGACAGAGATTGAGACTAACCGAGAATTTCCAGAGCCTTCCAATACGATGACTGTCTTAGGGTCATGGAATGAAAGCTGAGATGCAATTCCTCTCGAACGAAGTTATGATCGCCTATGGAAAAGCTACCTTCACTATATCAATCAATATTAGGTTCGGAATGCCTTCCACAAATTTGCGAAAAGGGCGCAGGAATGAGTGGTCAGAGATCGTTCCGATACCCCGATTGATTATTGTTTTCTAATTCTGCTCTGTCGAGCATGGGGAAATGTATTAGTCTTTGGATTGACTGTGTCGATCGCAAGTGTGTCATATTAGAAGGGTGCAGTATCGTTCGGTAAGACCTCTCGCAGGATCAGCAGAATTTTAGCTTATTCGGTGAGGTGAATTGCGCCTCAAGAACTGAGACGTTACGTATTTCCGGTTCTATAGCGTCGAGTGCCTGCGTGGCACGGCGAAGCCCAGTCAAAAATTAATAGTTGGGCCAACTAAGGCTCAAGGGTGGCTCTTCCACACACCATATACGGGCCATCGGCAGGTTATCGTTGGCTTATGGGGGGGGGGGGGGGGGGTTGGTTGGCTATGGTTGGTCGTGTCTGGGTCGGCCGACCTTCGGGCCAACCTTCTCTGGCCATCCCTTAGTCACATATGAACAGCAACTGTGCCACCCCTAAGCCTACCTTTTACGAATGCATCCAACCCGAACCCACTTCAATGCGAGGGTAAAATGTCCCACATTCTCCATTCTGGCTTCCTCCAATAACCTTTTCTGAAATACCTCAGCATCCATTTTAGGAAAAGCCTTAAAGGATTGATTAGTATATAAATAATATTCCCCTCTCCTCGCTGGTCAAGGAGAAAAGAGGATCATCAGAGGTCAAGGAGATATGCAAGCACCATTAAAAAACCGGAAATAAAAACATTTAATTCAGGATTATTTGCACATTCAACGTATTTATACACTAATTCTTGTACAAGTTAATCGAGCATGTTCTCATTCGGGAACACTTCGCAGCGAATCCGCCAAAGTAAAAAGTAAAAACTCTTCGTTTCATTTTTTTCATAAGGAAATTTCTGCTAATCGGTTCAGTACATACGGGATTTGAAGCATGAAAAATTCCAAGTTCGAACAGTATGGGCCAATGAGAGATTCAACAAGATGTTATCTGTTAGGAAACCCGGCGAAGGGATATCCAGAATGTCGACAGACCGAAATGGGAAAGGAGTACGCGGGGACAGTGAGGAGGACGGCGAGCGGAAGGCCATGTCTCCGGTGGGATTCGCACCCCAGAGGATGGACCGAGAACTTCGGCCCGGCTCTATCGTATCTGATTCCTTTCCAACAGAAGAGTCCATCAGAGCTCCAAGACTTTTGCAGGAACCCGACATCGAAGGAGCGACCCTGGTGCTTCATCGACGATCCAGATAAGACATGGGAATTTTGCGACATTCCCTTCTGCCCCAATTACCCTAGTGAGCCGACTCTGACTCATATACACTGTCTGTTGAATATGTAGACCTGTTACAATTACATTAACATAGTTAATGTAATTGGCGCTACTGTCTGCAACTTGGCGCTATTCGATCGTCCTATTGGCTTCTGTAACGGCGCAGGTGATACCTCCTTGTGGATATGGTATATCTGGAGCAGAGTATCGGGAAAGCATCCATGACTGACGACATCGCCAAGTTCAACGGGGTGTGGGATTTCAAGTGTCGCATGGTGTGTTTCCAAGGGGTTTAAGTATCATTAGATGATGATGGCAAAGGAAGATTCTGGTGAAAATGTTCAGGTCACGTGGTCGATTTCGATTTGGCCAGGTGAAGAGAAAAGGCAGTTCGCTTACAATTACTAGGTTGTAACGAAAGTTTTTGTGCATAAATTCGTTTTTCCAGTAATGACGCAACAGTCGATTTTTTCGTCACACATTCTGAACGTTGTAATTATTATAAATTTAGCGAATTGTAACAAAAGCAACATATATTTATACGCGCATAAAACGCGCTTCAAAATGATACAAAATACGTATATAAACAAATAAATTTTATTTAGAAAATGATGCTGAAATAAATTTTGTATTTATGCACAAAAACTTTCGTTACAACCTAGTACTGTAACGTTGCCTAGAAAGAAGCCCAAGAAAATGCGTATCTCCATTAGGGAGAGGAATATGAGACTTACTTGGCATGAAGAGAGATACATGAATATACAACGTATAAAAATAGAGAGGCTTGTTTGGATAGAGCTGGGCGGAATTAGTTCCTTGGATGACACCACAACAGATCCCATTCGGCAAAGCAACATAGGTTACATTGAAGTAGGTTGAATACCATTCATCCCCGTCTCTACGGGAATCACTAACGTTACGCCTAAGTCTAACCCAAGAACTGTTTTCTGGTCAAGCCTAGGCTCACTTTTCTATAGTCAAAAGAAACTCAATCCTTGACTTACTTTCATTGTGTATGCCATAAGGGTCAATCTCAGGATCGATACATCTCGGTGAGGACTTGTGACGTTAGGCTGATTGCAGGCCTATTCCAACTTCCAGGAACCATTTCAGAGAAGACGTGTGACTCTAGATCAATTATGAGCCTGCTTCGAGTTTCATGAACCATTTCAATGCAGACGTGTACGTTAAGCCTATCTGGGGTTTCTCGAACCATCTCGACTAGGTCTGAGGAGAGAATGCCTGCAGGAAGCAAGAAATCCACGGTGCATTCCATCCTGTTAATTCAGGGATGTTCGGATAAGATATTTTCATGTCCCACCACATCGATCGGCCACTGCTAACTGGTTTTTTTTCTCAGCTCATCTCATGAATTCAGCAAAAAGAAGTCCCATACATTAATAAATAAAACAAGATCAAGGAAGGGAAAATTTGGCTATTGTCTCGAGTACGCATGGAAGACTGACTGCTCAGTGAAAGACGTTTCTGATAGGTCCATTTCTCTGCCTAATAACGTGACGTAAGCGCGGGGCGTAATTGTGCAGGATTGATAACTGTATCGCGGGAAATGTTGAAAATCTCCCCCTCTATTGCTCCCTTTAACTCCGCAATAGTGTACAGTTGACGTTGAAGCACTTTGCTCATTGAATAACCCCACAGAAAATAATAATATTGCTTCAGGTCAGGGTACATCGTCGACCAGGTCAACCTGCCGTGATGGACATCATAAAAATCTATTGGGCAAAGCATACGCGCCGAATGGTCGTACTGAGGCAACGCGACACGAGCGCATTTTCACTGTAGAGTTGTTCCATTTCAACAATCCTGTAACATTAAAGTAAACTTTTGCAAAGCAGTGAGAAAACATTGCTACATTGAATTATCAAATCTCGGTCGACGTTGACTTGCCGAATAGTATCTTTTGAAAGAACTGTTAAAAACCAAATTGTTCCAGCATAACATGATGTGTCAGGAAGGTGAGAGGCTTCGTTCCATTAGAAACAGTACACAGGGCCTTTACATTCATATTCACTGCCTTCAAAGTTCGGAAGAAGTAATTTCCAACACGCTCGACGACACATTCCCCAAATTAATTAGAGCTCTATAATTCTAGCTCTCTCCACCATCATAATGTGGAGAATACAAAGCGTTGGCCATCCATGTACCTGGTGTGAAGATGAAAGCGCGTCGCTGTCGGAACGTTAAACGAATAACGGAGGAGGCTACTGCCTTGCATGACCCTAAAAGTCCCCGCGCGTTTGAAAATTATCGTCAAAGTAATTATTATTAGAATGGTCACTTGAAGATCTTACATGCCTGGACGTATCAGGTCTTTAATTTCTCTCGGGAGACCCATTATATCGCCGTTGAATCAATGTTATTTCCCAGCCTCTAAATATGAACGCACAATACATTTGAACTACTGTAAATTGGTTATTACAGTGGGTTGCAGACAGTACTGTTCCCAACGGCCGAATAATGAGCGGGTTATTATTTACAGTGGAATGTCTGATGAAGCTTCAAAATATCTGTTAAATTCCAAAACTGTAGCCAGTGAAAACATTACATCATTACCGACCAGTTTTTCTTAATTTATTTCGCTTCAGTTCCAGAACGGAGGGATAAATGAAGGATACAGGCGTCAGTTCGCAAAAGGACGCTTTTGCGTTTACTGCATGCCTACAGAATCTATGCTAGAAATCCGAATCTGTTCGACTGATTCCAGAATATTCGCGAGAAATTTACAGCTTCCATTTTCTGAGATGGCAGACGTCGAAACGACGTCTGTCAGACGAGGAAAGTCGTCCACAAAATTGGCACCAGTCCGCGAACCGGAGCCCTTGCACTATTTGTTTTCATTTGAAAATGAGCTAAATTACAGATTGAACGGACTGCACAGCCCATAAATACGTAATAAACAGAATCCACTAATCAGTTCAAGACTGACAAAATTAACGATTTATAGATATTACCATTCACTTTTTGGAAATGAGTACACCATGGTTTTCTTCTGCCAGACAAGATAGAATGCAAGTGGACAGAAACCGGAGAAGAATACGCGGGAACGAGGAACGTGACGGCATCGGGGCGTCCTTGCCTCGTGTGGAGCGGCTTGAGTGCACTGGAGGGCCTTCAAAAGGGATACGAGTTGAAAGAGTTTGTGGAAAGTGCGAACCTTACGAATGAAAATCACAACTTTTGTCGCAAATTTCATGACCCCCAATGGTCCATGAATAGCCCTTGGTGTTTCATACTTAGCACGGAAAAGCTTGATTCCATCCAGAAAGAAATTTGTGCCGTCCCTTTCTGCCCTATCCCAAACCTCAATCCGATCGACTGAGGGTGGATGCACTGTGCCGAGTTTATTTCCCATTCGGGCAGACAAAGCCGCAACATTCGCATCTTCAGCGCTCATCAGTATAAGTAAATCTGGGGCTAGTAATGCATCGTAAACGTGCAATTTCGATGTTCACTGCTTTTAATTAGTCTGATTAACTTGATATATTTGGGACATTTTTATTATGATGTCTCGCCGCTTGGGTTATGTGACGTCACTGAAAGAATTTCAAGGTCAGATCAGGCCCAGCCTGCATTTTGCAGTGCAGTCTCCCATGTCTTTCTCATGTCGGCGTTTTTTGGAGTGATTCTTGGACCGGTATTGCATTCATAACTTTTTTTTTATTCCATGTATTTCACTCTTTACATTCCACCGTTGTGTTTTGTCTAGCAAGTGACAATAAAAATCCCTGAATGCAACGCTGTCGTTTGTCAACCTTAAATCCTCCATAACATGAGTTGTGACTAACTTGTTAAATGAAATACATGGAGTGGTTCTCGTTTACGACGAGGTTTTTCATTTTGAGGAAGCAGGAGGTCACTTTGGTACTCTTGAGTGCTGGTGAGACTCGTGTGCTCGTCCTACCACCCTAGACTTCTGAAGAACGTAAAGGAATTCAAGATTCAGTATATGAATCTTCTTCAATGGTACTGATTGGCTCTTTAAATACGCATGAATGCCAGGGGGAAATTAACATAAATCTTACGTAAAATTAATGTAAATATGCTGTTTGGAATGCAAACGGGAATGTCAATTTTACGTAAAATTTACGTTAATTTTATATCACCGTTTGCGTTGTGTTTATATCACAGAGGTGACATTTCTGCAAACATGTTGACATTTTCTTGACAATGGTTTGCGTAAAAATGATATAAAATAGACAAAAAATTTCCATTCATTTTACGTAAAATTAACATAAGCATGCTGTTTGGGTACACACTGACGAGGTGGACCTCTCCGAGGATGCAACCTTGAAAAACCCTGATTGGAGACAGTGCACGAGGCAGTATTTCATCGCATGGTTTAGACCAGGGATGCACAACCTTTCCCATCCAAGGATCAGATGGTGACTGCTGAGTTCTCACCGCGGGCCGGACATCGGGGGACGCAGGTCAATCTTCAACGGGATGAACAGTGCCAGCGGAAGGATTTTATCTGGCTGTGGCCCGGATAAAATCATTATTCGAACCAGATCCGGCCCGCGGGCCGGAAGTTGTACATCCATGGTTTAGACCAGCGGTACTCAAACTTTTTGAGCCTGGGGTCGCATACGAACGTGACTAAACTTGCACAGACTGCACTTATATTATATTATATTATATTATATAAATTATATTATATTACAGAAATTATTATATTACAGAATTATATTATATTACAGAAATTAGACTTATACTATAGAAATTATACTAGTACGAATTAAAAAATCAAATTAGGTTTATGGTGTTCATTGCAGGTTTCTTTTCACTGCAAAGTAGTTGTATGTTAGTCTTTGTGGGCCGCAGTTTGAGTACCGTTGGTTTAGACCAATGGGGGTCGCAGTGTCCCTTCTCAGATCTGCACAGAAACGCGTTTTCGTGATGGAATGGCTCGGAATGAATAGCATGCTGTGCTCAACGGGGAGGGTGGCGAAGCGCGCCTTTGGAAAGAAAAGCCGTGCCAATTCCTTTTATCGCGAAAATGCAATGCTTATGAAAAGTCCGTAAAACTTAAACTGATAATACAGTTCTGCCGTGAGGGATCGGGATCTGACACGGTCGTATGCTTTGCTGACCCGATTTTCTGCGCCACCCTTACGGGAACTCCATATTCAGATTTCATTCGCGATATCAAATATGGTCATACAGGGGTGCTTTGCTCGGAATGTACATGGTACAAATAAAAATGATATATGGGAGACTGTATTTGGAAGCCGTGCAGTTCATGTAATGTTTTGGCCATTCTTAATGAATATGGAGCTATACGTGGTTCATATATGGTGCTTAGTTGCAATGTACATGGCACATATAACAATTTGGTGTGTTTTGATCATTCTTAATATACAGGTCCCTCATACGGTTCTTAATTCGCAATATAAGTAGATGGCCCCCGCTTGCATTATTAATGGCAGATTGAGGCAAAGGCTCAGAGGCAGAGTCACTCAACATCGACGCTTTCACAGGTACCTTTGTGACTCACCTGACAAGGGGAACCTCACTTCCTCTATGCACTGAGCAAGAATTACCTGGAATTTCCTTAAGCTAGGTTACGTCTCTCAACATATGCATCGAATAAAACGACTTCATTCCTTCGGTTTGTACGTGGGAAATTAGTGAGTTGAGGGTGAAAGCTTCTGCAGAACCATTCATTAGCATTTGGGGAATCGGGAGACATATAGCGGCGGGATGAGTGCGACCTCGATTATATTGTGAGAACTTTATATTTATTGAACAAACTGCTAGATGTCAGGCTATGTGGAAGGCCTCAACGTGCATGCGTAGGCATCCAAGGACATTACATGGACAGAACAGTTTCCAAATATATTCTAAATACAGTATTTTTCCCGTATAGTTCATGTTAGTGTCATAAACATTGCAAACCTAGCACCATATATGGGAGTCTGTATATGAATCGTATATAGTTCCATATTTATTAAGAATGGCCAAAACATGATAAGGACTGAACTGTTTCCAAATATGGCTAAATTCAGTACTGTGCAATCCTATACATACACCTATATTTGGAAGTTCCGTAAGGGCATTGAACGAGTGAAATCTTCAAACTACAATTTTTCCGTTCGAGAATTTGATTTGAGTAGGTCCAGTTGGATATTTGTGAATACTCATTTTAAGAAAGATTTTTTCTTCATTGCGGAACATTTTTCTGGAGATCGTTGACTCGTGTCTCAGAAACATGTGAGTTTAGTTAGTAGAAACATGCAATCCGCAAGAATTGACGGGAGTCTTCTTGAGCTGTTTCGTCTCTCAACAAATGAACTAATTGGAATGACTTCCTTCCTTCAGCTTGTACATGGGAAATTATCGAGTAGAGAATGAGAGCTTCCGCAGTACAATTCATTAGCATTAAGGAAATCAGGAGACATACAGTGGTGGGTTCATTGCCACCTTGCTTATATTGTGGGACCTTCGTGTTTATAGAATGAACTGCCAGATGGAGGGCCAGATGGAGGGCCTCAACGGGTCGGGGTCTCCATCCAAGGACATCCATGGTTAGACCCTCAGAGGATGTCGTTTGAAGTTCCTTTGCTGAACGTCCAATGGATGTTCATAGATGGACTGACACATCATTCCGTTCCTAATGTCGACCTCTTTATGAAATCATGCGCTAGTCAAAGGATAATATCACACTGTCTATAGAATGATTGAAGTTACTGGATTTCCACCTTAGATGAGACATTTAAGTTTTAAAAAAAATAGAACTATAGGAATCCCACGATCGGATGCTGGTAACGTCATTCCAAAAAAANTGATCATTCTTAATATACAGGTCCCTCATACGGTTCTTAATTTGCAATATAAGTAGATGGCCCCCGCTTGCATTATTAATGGCAGATTGAGGCAAAGGCTCAGAGGCAGAGTCACTCAACATCGACGCTTTCACAGGTACCTTTGTGACTCACCTGACAAGGGGAACCTCACTTCCTCTATGCACTGAGCAAGAATTACCTGGAGTCTCCTTAAGCTAGGTTACGTCTCTCAACATATGCATCGAATAAAACGACTTCATTCCTTCGGTTTGTACGTGGGAAATTAGTGAGTTGAGGGTGAAAGCTTCTGCAGAACCATTCATTAGCATTTGGGGAATCGGGAGACATATAGCGGCGGGATGAGTGCGACCTCGATTATATTGTGAGAACTTTATATTTATTGAACAAACTGCTAGATGTCAGGCTATGTGGAAGGCCTCAACGTGCATGCGTAGGCATCCAAGGACATTACATGGACAGAACAGTTTCCAAATATATTCTAAATACAGTATTTTTCCCGTATAGTTCATGTTAGTGTCATAAACATTGCAAACCTAGCACCATATATGGGAGTCTGTATATGAATCGTATATAGTTCCATATTTATTAAGAATGGCCAAAACATGATAAGGACTGAACTGTTTCCAAATATGGCTAAATTCAGTACTGTGCAATCCTATACATACACCTATATTTGGAAGTTCCGTAAGGGCATTGAACGAGTGAAATCTTCAAACTACAATTTTTCCGTTCGAGAATTTGATTTGAGTAGGTCCAGTTGGATATTTGTGAATACTCATTTTAAGAAAGATTTTTTCTTCATTGCGGAACATTTTTCTGGAGATCGTTGACTCGTGTCTCAGAAACATGTGAGTTTAGTTAGTAGAAACATGCAATCCGCAAGAATTGACAGGAGTCTTCTTGAGCTGTTTCGTCTCTCAACAAATGAACTAATTGGAATGACTTCCTTCCTTCAGCTTGTACATGGGAAATTATCGAGTAGAGAATGAGAGCTTCCGCAGTACAATTCATTAGCAATAAGGAAATCAGGAGACATACAGTGGTGGGTTCATTGCCACCTTGCTTATATTGTGGGACCTTAGTAGTTTATAGAATGAACTGCCAGATGGAGGGCCAGACGGAGGGCCAGATGGAGGGCCAGATGGAGGGCCAGATGGAGGGCCAGATGGAGGGCCTCAACGGGGCGGGGTCTCCATCCAAGGACATCCATGGTTAGACCCTCAGAGGATGTCGTTTGAAGTTCCTTTGCTGAACGTCCAATGGATGTTCATAGATGGACTGACACATCATTCCGTTCCTAATGTCGACCTCACGGGGTCTCCATCCAAGGACATCCATGGTTAGACCCTCAGAGGATGTCGTTTGAAGTTCCTTTGCTGAACGTCCAATGGATGTTCATAGATGGACTGACACATCATTCCGTTCCTAATGTCGAACTCTTTATGAAATCATGCGCTAGTCAAAGGATAATATCACACTGTCTATAGAATGATTGAAGTTACTGGATTTCCACCTTAGATGAGACATTTAAGTTTAAAAAAAAATAGAACTATAGGAATCCCACGATCGGATGCTGGTAACGTCATTCCAAAAAAAACATCATTCAATAAAATGGAAATGATTAAATGTTCGATGTAGGGAAATTCTGCTCTGATAAAGCTGATATTGCATGAGAAAATATCGGTCCATGGCGATGACTTCCTATGTACATCCAAAGGACGACAGATTCTGGACTATTATTCCCATCTCTGGACAACTGGACTGTCCATGGACGAGTTTTGGATCACCCATGGCTATTTGGGGAGTAGTATAACCAAATTGGGTCTCATGTAATGATTGGCATTCGGGCGAGTCTTTTCGATTTTGCTCTGCCTGCTTCTGTGATACTAACGGGAGCTGAAAATGTAATACACAAAGTATTTTATAGCACAACAACATGGAAGTGTCTGAGCTGTCAGTCTTTAGTGCGTGTCAAGTTGAACAAGCATACTCTTGAGTCGGGTTCTAATTCATGTTACATTGTAGATATATTTATCTTAATCTTTATTCATCTGATCACTTTGAATATATATTTATTCCTAAAAATGTATCATGCTTTTGGTGGCTTTCAATTTCTTGTTTCTCAAATTTCCGATTCTTGAGATATTTGAATATGGGGATATTTTCATTGAAGTACTGCAAATCTCGTTTTCAGCCGCCAGATGATCCAGGAACTTCACTGCTTCTCCAACCCCTCGACAAAGGTGGCCAAGGCCAGACGCGACGTGAGATTCGTGGTTGACAAGCAGCATATTGGTTTCCCAGACCAGGTCCTCCTTTTTCGATTGGTGCGAGATCGGGGGAGGTGACCTTCACCAGACGTATGTGCAATTGAGGTCGAAGGGGGTTGCAGTGGAGAACACATAGCACATGTCTCACCCACTGCCAATTACCTGCCTCTATAGAGCCGGAAGCTTGTTGAAACGGTCAGGTGAGTGGTGACATCGCAAGGTTACATAATGGCTCGTTGAACACGCAGTCCATCGAGCGCCGCCGATATCAGCCTTCCTTTCCTGGTGAGCACGTGACCGTTATATACATTTAAATGTAAAAATTTCATCCACGGTAAGCCTTTTGAGGGTCTGAACTCCAAATCACAGTAAGAGGAAGGTCTTCGCACTGCATTAACCAAGATATTTACATATAAAAATGACGCAATGTTTTCTGTAAGACATGGGATCATTTGCTCAGTTTGGTTCGAAGGAGGGATTAAATCCCAAAATAATATGCGCCTCAGAGCATCTATCATTGCAGTATTTAATAAGTGCAATTTCAGTCGTCAACGCCCTGGCCTTATGCCCTCCTAGCTCCTTTATTGTCCTTTGGTGATATCAACGCCTTCTTATTCCACTTGCCAGAAACCCTTGACCTACGAAATAACGCAACTTTCAGAAATTTCTCGTTTCGGCCGTCCATCGTTGCCATTTCCTCATCGGGAATTAAATGCAATTCTCCATTTATCTTCCATAAAATTAATAATGCTTTTACGATTTCTCATAATTTACATTCAGATTACGAGGGAACCATATTAGATCTTTTCTCGCTATAGTTTTATGGCAGAGATGCTATTAGATTTGAGTTATGGAATATGGCGTGCACTTAGTAAAGACAAAGCGCTTTATGTTTTGGCGCCAACAGAACTGTCAGATAAGAACCGGTAGGGGGGAATATGATGTGTCATCCAGTGATTCCGGTCACGCCGCTTCAGCAGCTCAAACGTCTTTGTCACTTACAGAACAGAAGAAAACTGTGTTATCTGCACCCTCGTTCAATTTGGCTGGAGTGGGAACAAGGCCCAGTCTGCAGAGAAGGAGCAGAACTTGGTAAGTGTTGAATTTTCCTTCATCCTTAGCCTTCCTGGTTTCCATTACGTTTCAGCCATTGATACATTTTTAATTCACTTCTTTGGATTCGACAAGCCTGAGAAAGCGCGGGGGTCTTCTTTGAAGCAGATTTTAAAATTGAACTGCGTGAAGAAATCATGTGATTCATTGGTTCTACCAAGAACCAAGTCCAGATAGGAGAACTTCACTTTTGCGCATTCTGTGTGGAATATCACTTCATCCAAATGACTTTTGCACTCGGTATCAAACCCTTAAAGTCTACAGAGTAATTATTGCACATCTCCGATTTTAGCTCTAATAGATTTATTCCTTTTTTCCCCAAAACATTGCGCACATTTTCGCAGACCCACAAAAACGCTGGCAATCTAGCGACGATGTCCTTTTAAAGGTCTGGCAGAGAATGCGTTAAGTGACGGTGTAGAGGCTGTCCCACAGTAGGGACTAACTTTAAGAGGCTTGATGCCTTCTTGGACAAAACAATAAAGGGAGTAACGTAGCTTTAAGCGTCCAGGCAGTAGTTCTGCTATGTTAAAAAAAAAAATATATATTATCTTTAAGAAGAGTAGAGAATCTTAAGAGTATCTGAACGCTCGATCTCGACCCGGGCTGTCACGATGGGCGATTACGCCTTATGATGGCCTACCAGACCTTGAACCTTGAACGAGCGTGCGAGGTGGGAGGGAGGTCCAATAGGGAAGAGCTGCGCCCGAGCATTCAAGATTTAATTCAAATCGGCAATTATAGCTCCCGCATTTTCTATCTCCTTGGAGACAAGTAGCAATCTTGGTTTCATTAGATCCTTGAAACATCCCTCTATGGGATAGGTACGAATTATCCTGTATTTTGACCGATGAGAGGAGGAAATCGACCCGGAATGAAAGTATTGATCTACATTATCAAGGAAGATAGCAGCAAAAAGGGAGAACTTCGAGGAGAGAAGATATATTATTTTGAATGAAATTTGACATGAAACTCATTAAGAGACTTCTTAAGAGATCCAGAAAAGAAAATGTTGATAATGGAGGTGGATGCTAGCGTCCCCCGCCTTTCTATCGAAGAAGAATTCGTTTTCCTTGCACGCGCAAGTGACGATAGCCAAATTTAACAGGATGTTAGGATTCATTCGTCGTGCAGTTGTAAGTAGATACTCGCGAGTTATTCTTCCGTTGAATGCGGCGCTGGTAAGACCACTGTTGGGATATTCCATACGGTTTTGAGGGCCTACAAATAAGAGTGAATTGTTGACGCTCGGGGAGCGTCACCAGCGGAGGGCCACAAGAATGATAAAGGAGGTTAGGGGACTTCCCTACGAGAAGCGTTTAGAAGTGCTGGGACTGTACGAGAGAGAGGTTAAGGAGGGGCGATCTCATCCAAGTTTTCAAGATAATTATAGGAATAGATCATGTCGAGCGTGGTAGGTTCTTCTAGTTCGATGGCAGCAAGAGAATCTCCTTCTCTTGCTGCCATCGAACTAGAAGAACCTACCACGCTCGACATTATCAACTCAAGTTGCAGAAACCGCAGGTGCTGCTCAGGTTGAGACAATACTTTTTTACTTGTAGAGTGGTGAACGCGTGGAATGCGTTAGACGACGACGCAGTGGCTGCCCCGTGCCGTGACTATTTTAAAGAAGAAACTAGATGCTTTTATGGACAAGCAAAGAGGGGGCCAATGTTGACGTAAGGGACTAGGCTGTAAGCAACTAGGAAATGCTTAAAATAAAAATAAAAAATAAAAAATCACAAAGTATACATGAATATTTAGCTTTAAGGGGAGTAGGCCTACCCTAAAATTAAGGAACGCTCGACAATGACACATGGTATCCAAATAGATGTTATCGCCTCTTGATACCACTGAACTATCTTGATACCTGTTGATCAGTCCTTTTAGGTACCTAGGATGCCGCTTCCACAAGCTAATATGGAAATTAATTAAAAGGAAAAATTTAAGCATCATAATCCAGTCCAAAATGTCAATCCAGCTACTGTCAAAAATGATTTCGCAATAGCCCCGCCTGAATCCGATTTTTTTTTCGCAGGAGGAAGAGTTGTATAACCTTTCAAGTTGGTACGTGCCAAGGGATTGGATTCGGCTTCAAGCATGGCCAGAATATCCTCATGCAGGACCATGGCAGTTGAAAAGTGGGTGGAATACGATGAGACGGAGCGTGATGCTGATGTATATAAATGGGCACGTCCAGTAAGCAATTCTGGCGTCAAGAATTCGGAGGAAAAAAGGGAGGAAGGAAGGAAGGATGAAGGAAGTGATCTTAGAAGCCATGATCACTGGGGCCTGTTCTTCATATTCCAAGGGAACAATCGTTGTATCACCCTCGAAGCCTTCCATGAAAGTGATGGGAACCTCCGTGGAAAGGTGTCGCAGGATTTTCCAGTTGGAAAACAGGCGATAACTCTAGGGACAGTCAAAACCTCACCTAAGAAGTTGATGATGCTGGTAAAGTCCAACCCACTGGAAGGACAACCATATTTGGTAGATAAGAGGACTTGCCAACACTGGGTCAAGGAGCTAGTTCAGGAATTCCCTTCCATACAGGAGAGTTTTCGCGATAAGACGTTCAAAGAAGCATATCCAGTTGGGGCTGCAGTTGTGCGGTGGACAATGAATTTGTCAGAATCAACTGAAGCTTGCATCAAAAAAACATGTTCCTCAACTAAAGCTTGCATCAAAAAAACATGTTCCTGTTGCCTTTAAATAATGTAAAACTGCTTGTAAAGAGAAAGTAGAAGAAACTATTGATAACTCATTTTATGAGAGCTTGTCTTGTTTCTTTCCTCCATAAAATAGCAAAGGCACAAGTGGATGGATTACAGACTATATTTTATCCCTATATCATCTTGTTCACTTCTAGTTTAGAGAGATAAAGATCAGGTTCAGCCTTGATTCACAGGGAAACAATGTTAATGCTCTCCACGATAGCTGGCGAACTGTACTGATTCTGGTCGAAGCCATCTAAAGGCAACAGAAAATGCCAAGCTCAGAACTGCTTACACTCTTAAAAAAAAAAAGGGAGCGATTTTTCTCAAAAAAGAGAGTAAAACCTCTTATAGGTTCCGTGGAATGTCCAGGATATCAGTCCCTTGCTAGCTTATTTAATTGAAGTATGATTGAATTTTCACGGACACTTCTGTCCTCTCCTCTAGATCTCCTCTGCGGATGAAATCATACGCCTTCCAAAAGGGTTCTCAATAGGAATATGAGCTTGTTTATGGCCTGGACTCCACGAATATGTTTTTAATATGCGGATAACAAATGATGAAGTGTCCGTGTTTATTGATTCCAATAATGAGACTAGGACAGACATATGGCAAGGTACTAAACAATCCTGCGAGGGACGATTCCAGGGAAAAAGTTGATTCTGACAAATTCATTGTCCACCGCACAACTGCAGCCCCAACTGGATATGCTTCTTTGAACGTCTTATCGCGAAAACTCTCCTGTATGGAAGGGAACTTCTATGTACTGTGCGGAAAGCGAGACCCTTACCTCCATCAAGTGACCTGGCGAAGAACTTCAAGGTATCCATTTCAATACGAGCGATGAGGGAGCATTTGGTGAGTAATAGGAGAGTAAATTCGAGAAGCTCACGGTGTGCTCACTTTTTACTCCCAAAAAGCTCGGAATTTTCTAAGAGTGTAGCCTCCTTCACATGAGTCTCGAGCTATCACACTACCCCCGAAATAGCCCCAAAACAAAAGGCAGCACCACAGGAAAGTCCTGTAGCTTCTTATACCACAAGCTAGGATCCCATCCAATAAAAGTTTTCAGGCAGCCTGCTTCATCAGGGAGTTGAGGCCGCAAGTCTGACTGAACAAACCCTATCCAACATTGTTTCTGCCGTCAGGTGATACGGCAGCAGATCCAAGTAGTAAAAGCAGTACCTAATGTCCTTGATGTCCCATCGCTGTCCTTTCTCTTTCTAACTTCTTTAAGCTTTACCCCAATTCTGTAAGCTATTTACAATAATTTGGCCTTCGGATTTGGATCTCTCTGCTCCGTGTTTCTGAGTTCAGAAGCAGAGTATTTTCTACTGCCCTTGGGTGTTTTCAGGCAGAATCGGCACCAAAAAGTGAGAGATTGACTATTCCTTAAAGAGCTGAAATTTCTTTTTTTTCACATTTCCTTTTCGAAGATCGGAACTGGTTGGATACCCACTTTCAACACAGATGGATCGGACGGCGAGGACCGACAGAGTGGCCAGCAAGGAGTCCTGATTTGAGTCCATGTGATTTATTCTTTTGGGGATGGGCTAAAGAACATGTGTATGCCAGCAAACCTGCTAACTTGAATGCATTAGAGAACTCTATCTGACAAGTTCTGCATGCCATGCCACAGGAGTTGCTTCAAAGATCAGTGGAACATGTGGTCGTGCGATTGAAAAAATGTGTAGAGAACGCAGGTGCTTATGTTGAAATCGAACACCTGTCATGTGAAATGATAATAAACAAGCTTTCAAACAAAAATAGAATTGATGCTCTACCTGTCAAAGCAACGAAGTTATTCCAACTTTCCAAAAGGGAGTTACTTATAGATCACCCTGTACGTACAGCATACGTAGAAAAAGAATATCCCTTCGAGGTAATCTCATTAAGACAACAAAAGTGCTGGGAGTGAAGCCGACAGCAACAGACACCTAGGTGCATTATAGTAGATAGAATATTTAAGCCGATCAAGAGTGACCAACGGTGAGCACTAGCCCAAACTATTGCAAGGAAATGAAAAGTTTAAGAAAGCGAATAGTAGCTAAGGTGGCCTAACTGGCTGAGAAGTCGGAGTCTCGTCAGGGGCACGATCCCATCGAACAACTTGCAGCGTAGCAAAACCCTTTTCGACATCTCCACACCGGGGAATAATCACTAAGGAAGAACACAGACGCAAGAGAAGGCTTCCACAGCTTAAGTCCGTTCTACGAGTACCGCTCCTGCCACAATCCATTAGCTGGACACATCTTTGATTCCTGGAGGAACCACGTGCGAGCGTTCTGTGAATTAGGACACGACGATGCCCAAGTCACCATTAACAGGACTACTGTTGGGCAGTGAGAGGCTTCCCCTGGTGTGGAGATTCGTGTCCGAGGGGTCATACTATATTCCTGGGCTTTCACCAAAAAAGAGATTGGTAAAGAGAGGAGCCAATACACTAGGATCAATAATTGGGATATGTATTAATTTTGCTGCAATCCGAGCCTGAGCATGCATCAGAGAGAGCCAACTCTGGTCCGGAAATATAATTGTCCCCTATGGACAAAGACCTAGAAATGTGACAGGAAGAAAAGGAAATATCAATAAAAGGCAGAAGAGGATGGCTATTACAGAGAATTTGGCCCACAGCCTGTAGTCTTGCCTAGGCCTATGTTCTAAGCCTGTGGCCCAAGCCTGTGGCTTAGGTCATAGCTTTGGTATTTGTCTAGGAAGGTTCTCATTTTAATAGGAGTAAATATATTGTCCACCCACTGTTTCGTATTTTAAGATTGGTAAATAGTGGGCTTGTTGAAAAGCCTGAAGTTTTTTCTTAGCATCCAAAACGGGCCTCACTTAATGATTGTCATTCGGGCGAGTTTTTCGATGTCGCTTCTGTGCTAGTAACGGCAGCCGAAAATTGTAATCGACAAACATAAAGTATTTTATAGTACAGGGTGAGTGAAAAGTCAACGGACGACTTTGAACAGCTAGGACTCAGCAAGGAAGGAATTAATTTCCGAACGGTTTTTCGCATAAGGGAGAGCTTGCGTTAATTGACCAAACAGCACGGATATTTGCATGAAATACTAATAAAAAATGGGATGGGTCAGTACAACACGAAAGTAACATTTTTCAACCTAAAATTGAAATTTAGGGTGCAAAATTCGCGATGACTTTCTGCTAATTTTTGCTGCTCCATATGATTTTCTGATAACGCCGATGAACTTTGGAGGAACACGTCGCCGTTGTTCATTTCTTCTGTGAAGGAAATCTTTCCGAAGTGAAGCGTCGTTTCGCTTCGAAGACAGGTGGATAGGCCGGGTCGGGCTCATCGAGTGGCCTCCCAGGTCGCCGAGCCTGACTCAATTCGACTTCGGGCTGTGGGGTTTCATTTTAAGATCAGATATGTGCCGGAAATTCGCGCACGATCAATGAACTTAAGCAGCGAGAAGATTGTTGGACTTTCGGTGACGGCTCGCGTGATCCAGCTTGATAGTGCTCAATATCGTAGTCAGTAATTACAGTCATCTTTACGCGAAATAAGGAAATGACTTTTTTCCCAACGTTGCATATATATTAATTATGCGCACGCTCTTTCCTATGTAACAAAGTTTCCAAATTAATGCCTTCTTTGCCGAGTAATAGCTATTCAAAGTCGTTCAGTGACCTTTGACTAACCTGTACACCAACATGGAAGTATCAGCCAAGGCCGGATAAAGGGGGGGGGGGGGTGCAAAGGGGGCTATTGCCCTGGGCCCCACTCTTCCAGGGCCCCCCCCCCCCCGAAAGAAATTAAAAACGTTATATATTTGCGTAAAAATGCGGGGGGGGGGGGTTTAGCCTTAAGAATCCACTTACCCCAGGCCTCGCAACTTCTTAATCCGGCTCTGGTCTGAGCTGTCACTTTTTTGTACGTGTGAGGTTGAGCAAGCGTACAAGCAAGGTCAGGATATAATTCATGTTAAATTGTAGATATCACTTTGAATATACTTTTATTCATAAAAATGTATCATGCCTTTGGTGGTTTTCCATTTCTTGTTTCTCGTATTTCCAATACGATTCCAATATGATTTTGGGATATTTTGATAAATAGGGATATTTTCGTTTCAGATCTGCAAATCTCGTGATCAGCCATCGGACGATCCGGGACTTCACTGCTTCCACAACCCCTCGAGTGTGGTGGCCAAAGTCAGACGGGACGTGAGATTCGTGCTTGACAAGCAGCACATTGGTTTCTCAGGCCCGGCCCTCCATTTCGATTGGTGCGAGATCGAGGGAGGTGACCTTCCCCAGACCGCGACGTACATGCAACTGAGGTCGAAGGGAGTTGCAGCGGAGATCACATTGCGTATGTCTCACCCACTGCCAATTACCCGTCTCTATAGAGCTGAAAGGCCGTTGAAACGGTTGGGTGAGTGGTTCGCAAGGTTATACGAGAGTATTATATACGCGGTCCATGGAGCGCCGTCGGCATCAGCCCCCTTTTCTTTGGTGTCTTCGAGCACGTGACCATTACAAATTTATATGTAAAACTTGGGGTGGAGATAACTTATCCTTGCAATCTTTACATCTTCTTGAACATACAATACTTTGGAGACCTTTTTATTACTTTCTTATGAGTGCAAAAGATAAGAGCATATTAGATAAGCGCCAGTGGGCAAAATGGCTGCCAATTGAAGTGTGCATCTATTGCCTCCAGTTGTTATGTGTCAGCAGCTTCACGCGTCTCGGCCATCACGAGAGAGAATGAATTCACCATTGTGATATTTGCATCCCTACGCCGATTAGGCTTTTGGCTGGACTGAAACGAACCTGATGCTCTCGATCTAGCAGAGGAGCACAGTTATGAACTGTAAGTTTTAGAGTTCTCATCATATTATATTTGATATTTACAATCCATTGCTGTAAGCCTATCATCATACCACAAGCTTCTTGCCAACAGCAATCCGAGCTCAAGACCTGAAGATTTGTAAATCACCTATGTTCACTGTAGCATTAAAAAGGACTAGTCGAGTTTTGGTTTGCAACGAGAATCAACATTCTAACGTGTGACCTTTCCTCGGATAAAGACCGTAATGTATACCCCCCCCCCTCTCCCGCTGCGTTTTTGTTCAAAAAAACCTCAAGTTTAACTTTAACAGGTTAAAGCCTGGTTTATTTCCTATCGGGAACTTGATCTGAGGTGTCAATGCAGAGCTGAGAAGTATGTCAGAGTCTGAGTACTGTGAGTACTTCAACAAGTGGCTGATAAGGACGCAGCTATGTGTATCAAGTGAATAGGCGGGGGTCACACGAGATTCAAATTTTGACCTTCACAATTGATACGTATGAATATTGTGGAGATGGAAAAATATCATTATCAGAAGTTGTTGAGCACCCCTCATTGACCCATGGATAAATAACTCAAGGGATACGCGATACGCCGGGTGACTTCTCGTTTAGCCTCTTTTTTTATTCATTGCAGGACAGGGAAAACTCGTCGATTTGGTATCGGTGAAACGATCCCACGGCTGCCTTCAGATGTACGATAGCACTGAATGCGACGCGAGGGTGGAGGAGGTTGTGGAAAAGGATGAGGACGAGCGTGAAGTTGAAGTGTATCTCGTCAGACGGTCGATGAGGTGCATCTCGCTCCAAGTCCACGAAGTCTGCAGCTTGCCGAAGTCTTTGCTCCATTGGGCCCTGGTCTTCAAATTCCGAGACCACCAGAAGACCGTCAGGAGATTCGAAATAAAGAAAAGAGGTACGTGGTAACTACATAGAAGCACACGTGGAAGAAGAGTGGCCGAGCATCGCGACCGAGAAGGATGATTTAGTGGCGAGGCTAGTTAGGGTGGAGGAGGCACTCCGGGGGTTCCCCAGCCTTCCGGACTTTACTGGGAGGGTGGCCATTTCGTCCTTGACAGCGCGTCGAGTGCCGACTCCCAGGTGGCTAGTAATTGGGCTCAGGTCGTAAAGGGGGCGAAGGTTAAGCGATCCCAGGAGGCAGTCATTAAGACCGAAAACAAGTTTCTCGGGTTGAGGGAGGTCAGCTTGGATGAGGGAAC
>CAJPEV010001679.1:47239-60500 GCA_905338385.1 Darwinula stevensoni
ACTATCAGATAAGTGAACCGGAAAAATAGCAACACGTTTTCCGCGAATTTGCCATTTTCATGTGCAATTGCTCCAGTCCACATATTGCCTTTCCAGGGAGATATGGCAAGCGTCAACAGTGATACAGGAATTAATGTGAATTAATGTTAATAGTTTCGGGGTTCGGCCTCTACAGAAGTATTTCTTCCCCTATAATATGCTGCATACCAGGCCTCACTATTCTATGTATCGTCCTAGCAAAGGAAAAGATGAGTGGACAATAAAAAACTATTTCTGATGGATGTCAGCCTCCATCGGTTCCAGATACTGGTCGTCTATCGCCTCAGAACCGCCAGATTCTCTGTCACGTTATCAGACCGATTAACGGAGACGCTAACTACGATCCTGCGTGGCCTGTAGAAGGAGGAGTTGGATGGCATGAGAGGACGAAAGAAAGCCAGGGGACGGTCGGGAATTGAACCCGGGCCTCCTGATTGCCGGTCAGGTGTGCTATACCACTACACCACCGAACCCGGGACATTCAATCGCCCCTCTCAATGCCATCCCTAACACTACAATGGGATGAAAAACAGATGTCACTCTCTTCTCAAAGCCAGCAGCGCCACCACCTACTGCTGGGTGAGTGAATTCATTCGATAATCGCTGTATCTGACTCATACGCATATGCCTCCTGACATGCGGCATTTGGTTTACCAATTTGGAACTATTTCAAGAGATTTTCTACGCTATTCCAGTTCGGTGCTGTTCCGGTAGGCGTTGTTCCGGTTGGTGTCATTCCGGTCGTGTTATTCCATTTCGGCGATCTTCCAATTCTGTGCGTTCCATTTCTTTCCTTTTCGTATCGATTCCCTTCGGTGCAGTTCCTGGATTTTGTTTGCGGCGTTGTTACATTCGACATAATTCCAACACTGCAAACTTGTCGACGATTTGGCATTATTCCCTTTCGCGCTTATTCCACCTCCCCATTGAATTTAAGATTTCACTCGTTCAGTGGCGCTGAAGATCATGTCAGCAAAGGCATACGACCGTGTCAGATCTCGACCCCACACGGCAGAAGTGTATTATCAGTTTAAGATGGCCTATTCATTAACTTTGCATTTTCGCAATAAAAAGCTGACACCGTTTCTCTTTCTAGAGGCGCGCTTCGCCATCCTACCCGTCGAGCACAGCAAGCCCTTCATTCTGATTCATTCCATCACGAAAACACGTTTCTGCGCAGATCTGAGAGGGGACACTCCGATCCCCCTTGATCTAAACCATGGATGCAAAACTTCCGGCTCGCGGAAGGATTTTATCTGTTTGTGGGCCAGATGAAAATCCTTCTGTTGGCACTGCCATCCCATTGAAAATTGACCTGCGTCCCCCGATGTCCGGCCCGCTGTGGGTACCCAGCAGTCACCATCTGATCCTTTGCAGGGAAAGGTTGTGCATCCATTGCCTAAACTCTCAATGATGAAACAGCCTCGAGCACTGTTTCCAATCAGGATTTTTCAAGGTTGCATACTTGGAGAGGCCCACCCGGGCCCATCCCGGTGTGTGACGCTCTCTGTTCGAGTCCTAACAAGCTTCACTGGAAAGTCAGCAGTGGCGGCTGTGATAGTGCTAGTGGTTCGTCTATGGAGAGGAAGTAGGCAGTGCCCTCCCCTGCCTACTCCCTCCCCATAGAGTCTATGGGAAGGGTTCGTCTATGCGACTCTATGACATAGACAAACCACTAGCGCTAAATATCACGAGCCGCCACTGGTTGTGAGTCATGAGACTCTCATGAAGCATCGTCTTGATGAAGCTGGGACTCTTCTCACGTCATCCCTCCTTCCGAGGCAGTCAGAGTACACTAGACGGAAAACACGCGGCGTTCAACCAGAAGGGAGTCGACAGGACTTTTCGACTATCACACACAGGAGGGTGGTTCAACCTTCTCTGAGTAAAGACATGAGCCTTCAGTTAGAGAGCTGATCTTGGCCCGACCAGCCTTTATTTTGGAATCAGACAGATGGACAGCACCTCCCGTCGTGTACGTGGCCTTTCTCTACCATCTTTCAACTCCTGTGAAATTGTTCCACCTCACATTTTAATATACTGTATATAAAAGGCAGTTGTCTGGCTCGGCCCCGACTTGTTTGTGTGGGAATTACGTTCGAGTATTCAGTCCTTTTGGAGGTCCCACGGAACAGAGCGTACCTAAACTTAACGACGCGGTCGGCGACAAGTCGGAATGACATGATATTGGAGACTTAAAGGCCCAACTCTTTTTGTAAAGTCATGATGTCACGTGCAGTGGTACAACGATGTTGGACCCCTTAATTAATTCCTCATATGTACTCGAGACTATTGCCAAGTTTCTAGCTTCGGGAAAGTGAAAGCTATAGCATATCCAGATGGTATGATGATTAAGACTTTCGACCCCGGTGATTTGAGCACGTATTGGGGGTAGGACGTCATATGACGGGTATAGTGCTCGAAGTATTAAGAAATCACTATGAATATACTGTATATTTTTCTACTTTTAAGTGTACTAAGAAAACAGGATTTACTGCAATGGCGTCATTCATCAGTTCTTCTAAAGGTATTTAAAATAATATATGGTCATTTCCTTCCCACGTACCAAATTGCTTGTACGCGTACAATAGCTTTCCCTTTTTATTACCATGTCACAGGTGGCTATACAATGTTTCCCACCCTGCATAAATATGAGATCAAAGAAAGAATTAATCTGAAAAGAGCCATCAATAGCATGCTCATTGAAAGAGAATTTACAGAACGGAATATAAACGTGAACTAGCCAGTGCTCCATCTTCTCACAAAGGTTCTAATTTCTACTCGATCCCAGCGCCAGTAATCCCTCTGGCCTCATCAGTGGGAAAAACTCTTCAGATACGCTGCGATACTTCTCGTTCGCTTCACTTCCATTGTGTCATGTTGCAGGAGACGGAGTCTGGTAATCTTCCAAGTTGGTGTTCGTGAAACGATTGCAAGGCTATTCCAAGATGGCCAGCAGCCTTGAATGCGACGCAAGGGTGAAAGAGGAGGAGGAAGAGGACGACGTGAAGCGTGCGGTTGAGGTGTATCTGGTCACAGAACCACCCAAGTGTCATTCCATTTTGTCAGATTCGTGCGAGTCGAAGCAGCACTGGGCACTCGTCTTCCAATAAGTGCTCCATCTTCTCACAAAGGTTCTAATTTCTACTCGATCCCAGCGCCAGTAATCCCTCTGGCCTCATCAGTGGGAAAAACTCTTCAGATACGCTGCGATACTTCTCGTTCGCTTCACTTCCATTTTGTCATGTTGCAGCAGACGGAGTCTGGTAATCTTCCAAGTTGGTGTTCGTGAAACGATTGCAAGGCTATTCAAAGATGGCCAGCAGCCTTCAATGCGACGCAAGGGTGAAAGAGGAGGAGGAGGAAGAGGACGACGTGAAGCGTGCGGTTGAGGTGTATCTGGTCACAGAACCACCCAAGTGTCATTCCATTTTGTCAGATTCGTGCGAGTCGAAGCAGCACTGGGCACTCGTCTTCCAATTTAAAGATGGGGTTGTCAGGAGATTCGAATTCACGAAAGAAAGTCTAACGAGCAAGCAAGTGCACGTGGATAAGACATGGCCAAAGAACTTAACGGGACGATATCTGCTTGGTAAAGGTGAATGTTGGGAGAGTTCTCCCAGGGAGCTATTGGAGTATGCGAAGTTGAACGCATTGGCCGAAAAACGCTACTCGTTAGAAAAAAATGAATGCCAACACTGGGTCAAGGAGATGGCGAAACGTCTCCCTGAAATCATACAAAAGGATTTGGATGATTTCAAGACTTTCAAGTAGACACATTTCTCCCGACCCGCATGTTATCGCTTCTCGCTCCGCTTCTTGACGGGTCTTGAACATTTCAACATTATGCACTTCACATTTCAACATTACACGCTTCAACGTCACACTTATGATTCACTATGATTGCTAATGATTGCTCATTCGCAATTCTCTCGAAGTAAATCAATTTTGAAGTAAAGGAAAAAAATTTGTCGTTGAAAATGACTTCGTAGAATAAATTCTTGATTATCAGCAAAAAGAGCAATGGTCACTGAAACGTCGAGATGAAAGAGAATCCCAAGATAAGACCTATACTGTCACGAAAAGATCTTCGTTGAATCTGCATTTCGTTGCAAAATTGCTTTACTCGAAATTAAAATTTCTTAACGCAGAATTACTCGAGAGTGAAGCTTTGAAGAGTTCACGCAAAACGATTTCAGTCTCCAGGGGGGAAGAGGGCAGTTAGTTGGCAATGTTTGCAGCACCCCCTATTAGTATGAGTGGTCAACACTGCCCCGCTGTCTTAGGCAGTTCAGGAGTCAGTCAGGAAATAGGAAAGTTTTTTCCTGTTATCTATTCCTTACAGTTACGGGTTATTTGGGATTCCCTGTGGGGATTGAAATGAAACGGAGCATTGGTTTATGCCCAAATTGCAGTGTTCAATAGTTACATATAACTTTCATTTTAAAAAATCCTTTTCTCATTCCATACAATTATCTTTGAGAAAAAAACTAACGAACCGATTCTGATAATTGAGTTTCAATTGAAATTGTCACGTTTGTGGGGCCTTTAAGGGGTCTGAAATACCCTCTGTAATACTTCAAACATATGCATGAAAGCGCTTTCAGTGAAATAATTAACTAACAATGGAGCGCACATCGACTTTCCTTAGAACATGGTGTAGGACGGATTGCATAAAACTGACTTTAGCCTAATGCCAGCTTTAAACCTCCATTAGGGGTGGATTTAAAACTAGTTTAGAGGGGATTTTAAATATGGATTGCAAAAGAATTCAGCCAAACTCAGTATTAAATTCCGTATTAGTTTAATGCTATGCTGACCCTACTTTAAACCGCCATTACTACCGAGGAGGAACATATCGCTGGCTCGACACACTTCCTTGCTGCTTCAAAGATGTCTACGAACGGTGATTTTTATTTACTTATTCCTGAATGTTTCCATTGCTATAAAAAGCAGAATGAATGGGCAAAGAATTCAGCTGATGATCGCCCGAACTCAGTTAAAGCATTCGACGAGTTTGCCATGACTGATTTGCCGTTGTCGTGAGAGCCCTCCGCCGGGAGAGATGTGTTCCGTGAACTACTGAACCCCTTGGAGCGGTACTCCCCTGAACAGGTGTTGTGGAGGAACCGGGTCACACCTCAGGGCATCCTCCATTCATCGGACTTATTTGTACCCGATCTAGAGCATAGAACGAAGAGAAACGAAACGATACCGCCGCTGCTGCAGATGTGCTGCGCTCTTCGGTTCTATGGGTGCGCGTCCTTTCAGGTCGTGGTCTCCGACACACTCAATATGGACGTCTCCANGAGGAGGAGGAAGAGGACGACGTGAAGCGTGCGGTTGAGGTGTATCTGGTCACAGAACCACCCAAGTGTCATTCCATTTTGTCAGATTCGTGCGAGTCGAAGCAGCACTGGGCACTCGTCTTCCAATTTAAAGATGGGGTTGTCAGGAGATTCGAATTCACGAAAGAAAGTCTAACGAGCAAGCAAGTGCACGTGGATAAGACATGGCCAAAGAACTTAACGGGACGATATCTGCTTGGTAAAGGTGAATGTTGGGAGAGTTCTCCCAGGGAGCTATTGGAGTATGCGAAGTTGAACGCATTGGCCGAAAAACGCTACTCGTTAGAAAAAAATGAATGCCAACACTGGGTCAAGGAGATGGCGAAACGTCTCCCTGAAATCATACAAAAGGATTTGGATGATTTCAAGACTTTCAAGTAGACACATTTCTCCCGACCCGCATGTTATCCATACTTCTCGCTCCGCTTCTTGACGGGTCTTGAACATTTCAACATTATGCACTTCACATTTCAACATTACACGCTTCAACGTCACACTAATGATTCACTATTATTACTAATGATTGCTCATTCGCAATTGTCTCGAAGTAAATAAATTTTGAAAGGAAGAAAATTTGTCGTTGAAAATGACTTCGTCTCAAATGACTTCGACTAACTCAGTATTAAATTCCGTATTAGTTTAATGCTATGCTGACCCTACTTTAAACCGCCATTACTACCGAGGAGGAACATATCGCTGGCTCGACACACTTCCTTGCTGCTTCACAGATGTCCACGAACGGTGAGTTTTATTTACTTATTCCTGAATGTTTCCATTGCTATAAAAAGCAGAATGAATGGGCAAAGAATTCAGCTGATGATCGCCCGAACTCAGTTAAAGCATTCGACGAGTTTACCATGACTGATTTGCCGTTGTCGTGAGAGCCCTCCGCCGGGAGAGATGTGTTCCGTGAACTACTGAACCCCTTGGAGCGGTACTCCCCTGAACAGGTGTTGTGGAGGAACCGGGTCACACCTCAGGGCATCCTCCATTCATCGGACTTATTTGTACCCGATCTAGAGCATAGAACGAAGAGAAACTAAACGATACCGCCGCTGCTGCAGATGTGCTGCGCTCTTCGGTTCTATGGGTGCGCGTCCTTTCAGGTCGTGGTCTCCGACACACTCAATATGGACGTCTCCACTGTGTGTCGCATCATTCGACGAGTATCCTTGGCAATCCCTGGCCGGAGAAATGAGTTCATCCGGTTCCCGGACGCTGTCGCAGTGCCAGCCGTCATGGTCGCATTTTATAGCCTGGCGGGGTTTCCAGGAGTTCTCGGATGCGTGGACGGGACACACGTCATCATAACCGCTCTCTGGATGAGCGGGGCTATTTACGTACCGCGCAAAGAGTTCTACTCGGTGGCGCCTCGTGGACGAAAAGTCTGGGGAGGCCGGCTTATGATCTTTATAATGAACAACAATTAATTGTAGTATTAATGGGAGAATGAAGCACGAAAGGTGTGCTTAGGGCAGTTGCTGAGCGAGGAACCGTTTCATGTTTCCAGTTCATATTGTATGGAAATCGCGCAGAAGCGGAGTCCATCTAACACTCGAGTGAAAGAAGAGGCGACATGCCGACATTTTCACTTCAATTGTCTAAGAGAAGAGTGAGTCGAGTGAGTCACAAGGACGTATTGCGACGCGGACGCGCGAGCCATGCGCTTCGTCAGAGATGGACCTCAGCGACCCGGAGGGGCGTGGCATTTTTTCACAAAACTTTTGTCAAAAGTGACCGAGAAACGTACGTTCGCTTTCAGACCGCTGTAGTCATGATGATGTGGAAATCGATCAGCGGACGGGTCATCTTATTGTTCATCTTTGGATTTGAGTGAGTGGAAGTCTCGAATGCAGAGTATTCTGCGATAGGTCTTCACATCCGATTTCCTTTTGCTTGCATTCCAATGTGCGAGTTCCGTGGAGTGGTGTAGTTTGTCCCTTTGGAGAGACCAAACTGAATGGAAACTGGAATAGAATGAAAATGGTAGAAAGCCGATTAAGTCTTGCGGTGGCGATGGCTGTGACCATTTTTATAGCATATACGATAAAGCAAGTATACCCGGCACAGGAACCGGAACTGTGACTCATCTATTCCTGGTCGGGTTGGCGGACGTGCGAGGCCTTTCCTGATGGTGGGTGGGGCTGAACTGAGCAACCATCATTGCACGAGGACGTTCTCGAGGATGTTTAACATGAGTTCAAATAAGTATTTTTGGAAATTCAATTTTCATGGATATGATATGAATGCCCCAAGTAACATAAGAACGTTCAGGAGGACGCTCAACCCAGGCTCAAATAGATTTTTTGACGCTCAAGGTTCAAGGATGAGCAGCTTTTCGACGCTCAATTAAGGTGCCGTTTCATCACCAATGCATGATGTTTTTGACGTTAAACGCCTCTTTAACGTTGAACGTTAAAGAGGTGGGTTTTTTTTTTAGCATGACTACTATTCATCTGACTGGCTAGAAACGAAGGTTCACACAATCGAAGCTAGATGACGCCAAAGCACCAGCTAGTCAGTACCTCATAGAGCTGGATTTAGTCTCCAATACTTTTTTGAGGTGCCCGATTTTTCCCCGCACAGACACCCCAGAGGAAGAAGTTTGAATTCTTCAGCAAATCGGTCGTATGAGTTGCCCCTGTCCAAGGGGCAACTCATACGAGAAAAAAAAAACGGAACTATAACTTTTACCTCTCCTTCGAAAAATGTATCATTTGTAGATACATCTGCTGCTGTGGTAGTATAGGTACGAAGGGAAATAGAACTGGAGTAAGGCCTCGTTGAGTTTTCAACGTTCCTGAGATTTTAAAATACTTAACCTATTTAGTTCCCATATTTCTAAGAGAAAAGTATGATTTTCATGAGCAAAGAAGTATGTTTTTATTGTGCAGAGAATCATCTATTCAGCTTCGGAATTCAAAAAATTGTCTGGTGGTATGTCCCTGAAGTAATCTTGGCCATATCCTCTGGCTGTAAAACATTTCTTCACACTAGAAGTACCGAGGGTACGTACAGTATATACCTAGAAGTACCGGAGGGGTCATTTTGACAGCTATATCAAAAAACGCAACGAAGTATTATTCTATTACATTGTTTTGTTTGTTTTTTTTTTTTAAGTTGTTCTTGTACGCGGCAAGGGGCGCGGCAAGGTCCTAATGCCCCTGACATAACACTGGTGGAATCGTTCCAGGATCCAGTGGGGTAGCCCAGTATTATTATGGTAGCGCCAAAGGCCCTCGCTCTTCCACCCCATCTCTTACGTGGTGACGGTGATCTCTAAGTAGGAACTCTAAAGTGATAGAAATATCATAATTTTCATATCTTTCGTGAAACAGCATTTTGTTTCCCATGTTCAATGTGCTATACTTTTGTCGTTCTTTGGCCATTCTCTGGGAGCATTGCCCACCCCAAAACATTGTTGATGGGGCTCGTGCCCCTTTGCCCATGAGTTCGGTGCCTATGATTGAGATGTTCCCTGTGAGTTGTTTATGTAAAGTTATTGTTTGTGAAGACAAGCCTCTCTTGGTATAAGATCCAGAATCTGTCTCGAATATGGGAATAATAAATGAGGACGTGTCGGCTTTTACTACCTATAGGTAGTGACATAATTGTGACACGTGACATAATTAGGCAAGGCGAGACACAGGATGAAGTGACATAACGTACCTGTGAGAAAGATTCTTGGGAAAGGGAGAAGAGATTTTATGTACTGTGGGAAACTTTAGCTCCATAACTTCATCTAGTGGTCTAAAGGGGAACTTTACATCAAACAAATAGCCCTTGCAAATGGTGTTTCAATGTCATCTATACCTTTTCTACTGCTTAACCCTGAAAAAGTAAAAACCTGAACTCCGTTAGGTAACATTCGATTCCTGTGAATAAATTTTCTCATTGGGGATAAATATCCAGCCTGAAAGAGGATATATTTCTTCCTTTTCTTGTGCATAGCCCACAAAGGGGTGTGGTCTATATACAAGAAAAAGTGTTGAATATCAAACCCTTCAGATCGAAAAGGATAAAAATAATTCAGAGGAGGTTTCAATAAACATCTAAACCCTTTGAGATAATGTTGTACCGGCATTTAACCTTCTTTATATTAAACCCTAAAAAAATTATACCCTGAACCCTTTTTTTTTTATAGCAGTGTAAGCCAGGGTCATTGGGAGGGGCGCATGGATGAAATAACTGCTATTCTAAGAGTTGAATGAAGAGAAGAAAGGAAATATGGTCTATATGAACATTTTTCCTATAAAGAGACATTACATTTGAAATGTAAAATCTGTGATAAAATTGTTGATAATTGGTCTTATACGCAGGGACCCTATTTTCATTCCTTGAAGGATGCAAGGATTTTATGAAAGTGAAAAACTGGTTCATCTTCAGGGTGGGTCATGAGTCCCATGTCGTTTAGAGAAGAAGAAGAAAGGAAAAATATTTATACCTATTTTCGTGGATACCCATTGATCCACACACAAGATTCATAAAACTCTCCTCGTTAAATGTTTAACCCTCTCATTCGAAAATAATATAAAAAAACTCATCGAATTTCAGACAAACATCCAACTAACCCGTTTAAATGGTGATTCAAGTTCATCTAACCGTTTTTTTATTACTATTTATTCTTCAAAAGGTTAAACCCTGAACCCTTCTGCTAACAGTGTAACCTTGTAATAAGGAAATTTTTGCTGTGAAGTTTCTCCGATTCCGCTTCATTCAATCTGCTTCCCTTCCCAAAATTGCTTCCAATCTACAGCTGTCCGAACAGCAGCTTCTCTTCTTCCTTCAAATGTTAAATCTCTTTCGATGCGGAGCTCAACACGAAGTTAATCGTAATTGCATACCGTCATGTTGCAGGAGCAGTAATCGGACAACTTTGTGAGTTCGTGAAAAGTGGCTGTGATAACGCGAGCATTCCAAAATGTCCAGCAAACTCGAGTGCGACATGGGGGTAGATCTATGGAAGGAACACGACGACAAGAGCGAAAAGCCGATGTGCACCTCGTCACACATCCAATAAAACATGGAGAGGCGTTTCATTCCGATTCCTTTCATCATTGGGCCCTGGTCTTCGAATTCGAAAGCGGTCATGTCATGACCTTCGAAGCTCTAAAGCACCATGACTCAAAAAAGAGTGGCTCGAAGAAGATATGCACAGGAGGGATTCTTGAAGGGGAAGTGGCATCAGGATGGCCAAATGATGACGGAAAGATGTTAAAACTCATGACTGCGAATCAGATTACGATTTCTCCCAAGTAGCTGCACGACATCGCGATATCCAACAAATTGCACAGACAACCATATTCATCTGAGACGAATTGCCAAGAGTGGGTAAAGGAGCTGGTCAAGGATCTAGCAGAGAAATATCCCGCGTGCACCCTGTTGAAGGAATAGTTGGAGGAGAAGACGTTCCAAGAAGCAACGCCCTTCATAGTACGCCGATTTAAACACGTGGGTTCGCCATCCATGAAAAAATAAGAGTCCAGCATCGAGTGTAGAAGATTCATGAGGAGCTAAAAATTCCGATATATTAATATATGTTGAAAACAAACATGTCGGGCTAAAAATAAATCTTCCCTCCGTGAAAAAGTCTTAAGAAACAGAATGTACCAGTCCGCGTTCAACCTTTCGAAGATTCGACTTTTATTTACGACATTTTGACGCCTTCGGGATCATTAAAATCGACATTTTGCCCATTCGACCATTGTCCATTCGAATTTGTGTGGCTCTCGACCTTTTTTGCAAGCCGGCATAAAATCTAGCGATGTTCTGACTTTCGACATTATAATATTAATAGAGACAAAGTTTATCCTAAGTATTATATTCTTGGTATCTGAGTTGTTTAAATGAGTAAATTTGTATGCTAAGATCAGTTGTAAGCATGGAAGAAGTCAATTTCAAAATGAATTAGATAGGAGTACATTTACTACGATATCACTCATATTTAATCAGCTTTGAAATAAGTCCCGATAGATTGAACTCATCTGTTCCTTTTAGCGTAAATTCCCAATTGACTTGCGGGTGATTGTTTCCCATCTGTCTGCACTCCTCCCTCTTAACTGCTTACAATTTCGAAATCTTTTCCTCTCGTGTCCGATCTCTATTCGGAGTTCTTTTTTCTCTTAATAATTGGACGCGCATCATTGATAAAACACTCCTGGAATTGATTGAATATATACTTCTCACATTTCATCGCCCTGTAAGTATCGATTTTGCTCTTTAAACCAGCCAGTGCTTCTTGGAAGGTATGTGCAACTTTTGGGACACGTGAGACTCAGAACTATGACGAGATTCCAATATGAATAGTAAAATTTTGCAGCAGCAGAAAATATAATTAGAAAGGGGGAACATACCGACATGGGGCTGAGTCCTTGTGAAATATAACTTGTACTCCAGAACCGAATTGCCATATGTTCTGTTCTGTTCAAGGTGTTCTTGGTCAAGTTATGGATACCCAGCAAAAAATAGCATATCGAGAAGTTCATACAGACACGTGTTCACAAATATGTTCATTTGCCAATCAGGTAAAGTAGATTATGAATGATTCTTTCAGATATTCATCTTCGATCAGTATATTCATGGCCTTTAACACTAGAAGTACTGGAGCGGTCATTTTGACCGTAACCTGTTTTCTAATTGCAACTTACTCCGCTTGTCTGACAACTAAGGGCCTGTGCATTTTCAAATTTGTCTGTATCGCAGTATTCAGCATCCTGATGCAGCAGTGGACCTAGGATTGCAAAATCAACGGAGATATAACACGTTATATCCAGAAGTACAAGAGCGGTCATTTTGACCGCCATAGAGAAATCAATGCATTTGACTTAGTGACCATATGTTTAAGCTACTGTGAGTCTGCGTTCGACCTAACATTTTCATGTGTTCGACCTGCTTTGATCACGTGAGCAACCTGCCGTGATCACATGACCGACCTGCTGCAATCTTGTGACCAACTTGCTGGGAAAACGTGCCTTGAAGCTGAACACGTCTTGTATGTGCCGGAGGCAGTGCGTGGCAAGTGCTGTGCACACGTGCAGAGTAAGTATAATGCATATGTTGATTCAATAAGCACCAAGATTCTACGAAGTACATTGTCAAATGTCATTCTCACCATTCCACATAGAGTATTACAATTTTTGAATAGATAATTTTTTGTCTTCAAATGTAGTTCTATTGTGCAAGAACAACTTAAAAAAAATCAAATGTTACAGAATTATGCTTCTATGCGTTTTTTGACATAGCGGTCAAAATGACCCCTCCGGCACTTCTAGGTATATTGTATACTGTACGAGCCCTCGGTACTTCTAGTGTTAAGAAATGTTTTGCAGTCAGAGGAAATGGCCAAGATTACTCCAGGGACATACCACCAGGCAATTTTTTGAATTCCTAAGCTGAATAGATGATTCTCTGCACAATAAAAACATACTTCTTTGCTCATGAAAATCATACTTTTCTCTTAGAAATATGCGAACTAAATAGGTTTAGTATTTTAAAATCTCAGAAACGTTGAAAACTCAACGAGGCCTTACTCCAGTTCTATTTCCCTTCGTACCTATACTACCACAGCAGCAGATGTATCTACAAATGATACATTTTTCGAAGGAGAGGCAAAAGTTATAGTTCTGTTTTTTTTTCGTATACAGGGTGTACCAAAGTATAATTTGGATTTTAATAGTGGATAACAAAAAGTCCGAGTAGAAAGAAGTCCACATGCTCAAGCAATCCCTAGTGTTAGGAATTATAATACATATCTGATTGGAAAGAATAGTTCTCGGAATTTCTTGAATATCAAGTACAATTTTTTTCCAGAGCATGCTAGAATGTTCTGCGTGTGTTTATATGTAGTTCGTGTCCTTCGGCATACAACCGTATAT
>CAJPEV010001680.1:0-18520 GCA_905338385.1 Darwinula stevensoni
TCTCGAAGGGTCCACCGTCTATCCACGTGCAAAAGAGAAGCAACAAGATCCACTTTGTCCTGCTCAACGCATGGGTGTCCCGAGCGTGGGTTATCCGACACATTCTCGCGGCCTCTTCTGAAAGCATTCACCCATCTAGCAACTGTGCGATATGGCAACGCGCCCTCTCCACATGCCTCACGAAGTCCCTGCCAGCACTCTCTAGCATTACGTCCTCGAGCAACTTCAATTTTTATCCATGATCGCTGCTCCCGCTTTTTGAACATTCCTTAGAGCGGTATCACGACGAGCTGTTTCAAAACTGACTACTTCTCAGTCAACTGACTCTCTTGATACAGACCAAACTTGATGCAGACGACCGTCACCTGTCACTGTCTCACACACACTGCGCACACACCACTGCAGTTTCATCTCTGAGCGTTGTTCATACAGTGTTGCCACTATTAAAAATCCAACCCTCGTATGTGCACTCAAAGAGGGGCGAGGACAGTGCAAAGATAGAGCAGGCGGTTACGCCGAGAATGAGGTGAAATATCGTGCGCTTATCTCAGCCTGTCGTGTCCGCGCACGACGAAGTCCAGGTTGCACTTGGACCGTGCTAAACATGCATTGCCAATTGCAGAGAGCTTGAGATTCCTGGCGTTAATGTGCTTCGGAGAAAAGTCTAAAAATCTGTTGCTGCATCGTTGGATTCTCTTTATTGAATTCATATTAGCTTTTCCATGTGATATTGTTTTTGAAATTCTCTCAGGTGTGCATGGAGCAAGCCATCGGAGACCTGTGCTCGAGCGACCCGGAGACTTTCGGCCGGATCGCGGCTGCTTGGACTAGGAAATACGCCATGCACGACGCTTTCCTCCGCTGATGCCTAATTGCCCTCATTGCCATAATTGCCCTCGTTGCCCTCATTTCTGCTTTGTTTACTCGACGGAGGTCCCCGGAAGGAGTAGTCCCTTGAAGACCAGGTCCAGACCTTGTTGAAGAAAGTTGGGCCCAGAACATCAGCAAAATTTTATGAGGATTGGATAAAAAGGGAGACGATTTCTAAGCTCTCATTTAAGGACTCTAAGGATTAATAACGCTGACGATCAGTTAAGAAAGCATTTTATTACCTGTTCCTTTAAAATCTCTTTTGACCCCCCTCCAAAATGCCCTGGCGGGTAGAATGTGATTATTTATTTATCAAGTAATTCCGGGAAGAAGTGGCTGCGAAGGCGACTGAGATTGGATTACGTTTGCAGCCATGGTACCACACTAATACAATTAGTGTGGACGAAGCGATGAAACGAAAAAAAAGTGAACTTTCTTGGCTCACCCTGTAGGATCGCATCGAGCATTCAAACCCACAGTTCAAAATTGAGGCTTCTCGTTAAAATGTTGTATAAAATTCGCCACCACCCCTCCCCCCTCGCTCCCCCTCCTCCCTCTCGTCTCCCTCTCCCCCTTCCCCTTTCTTCCCTCCTCCCTCCCCCTTCCTCCCTCCCGCCTCCCCCTCCCGCCTCCTTCTCCCTCCTCCCTCCTCCCCGGCCTTCTTCAAGGAATTTGCACGAAGGAAATAGATGACAGTTATGAGTAAGCGCGGTTTCTGTCAACTTCGAGTTACTCCATACAGCATTACTCCTACGCGGTTCTTTCGAAAGAGGATCGACCATTTCAGTGAACTTCGAGAAACATTTTCTTTTCACAAATTCAGGGCAATAAATACACTTTGCTGTTGTTCTTCATTCTCCGTTTTACTTCACTCGTTCATTCTGCCTCTACTCTTGCTTGTATTCCTTCTTGGCTGTTCTCATTTGTGTACGGTGCAATTGATTGCATGGAAATGTTTTTCAGGGAAAGAAAGCTCATATTTGACGTTTTTCTCGCTGGATTCGGCTTCAATCGTGAGCACCCTCGAACACCCTGTGTGTTCACAAATCCTGCGGGAAACGATGAAAGAAATGTTCCAAATGTCCGGAACTGTTGCTGGAAACGTGCCTGGTGGCCAAATGTATTGACTGGGTCTGACAGATTAAGTGAAAGCGAATTGCACAAAACCAAGTACTGAATCGTCAGCATATCTTTCTGTCCATCAGGTGCTAAAAGTGAAAGGAGGAGGGAGGAGCTTCTAGAATTTAGGAAATGAATATTGATATATGTTTAATAAATACTAAAGCAAGTTGTTTCTCTTGGTTGACTTTGAGAAGCGGTCTTAATTCTAATCTATAAATTAATTCTATTCTAGAAAACAATTTTTTTTTGCTGCAGCACTTGCTTCATTCTGAGCTAGTGAGACTTAATGCGTTTGGGGCACTTTGCGGAGATATTCCATTCTGGGAGAAATCCTTCCTCTTGACTCTTGCAGCCGCGAGTACTGCTTGTTGTTGCTGTTTTTTTTATTTAAAACTATTATCGAAGTCAGAGAATCCTGTTTTATGCAGATGCGTGATAGCGAAGGGACGCAGAGCCCATGCGGCCTTCTTCAGCACGCATTATGAGTCTATGAGGCAATACGAAATCCATTTTTCAACGGCTTTCCGTTTCGCCAACTCTTCCCCTAGAACGCGCTCATTTCCCCTTGTACCATTCCCGAAGAAGCTTGATCTATTCCTACGCAAAACAAAGGAAAAGATGCGCACTACCAGAGATAAGGCACATTTCGAGACACCTTCCAAGACGTGTCGTTGAATACATTACATGTTTTTTTTTTAATCCTTTCAGGAGCATTTTCCTACCGGTACATCCTGCTTCTTTCTATTTGAATTTCTCTGCAAACGTAGCTTTGGATATAAAGCTGGCGCACATCTTCAGAAAAAAAACCTGAAAGGTTTAATTCTATGCATTACTGAAAGTCCTATAAGAACTCCAGTGGTTGAGCCCGACTGAAAATTTGAAAATCTATCAAACGATTAAACGACTCTTTGCTGGTCTTCAACCGTCGGTCAAGGTCTGGTTTTGACCACTGGCAGCTGCGCCCAACGTTCGGCTGCAGAAGAAACATATCAAGCGGATGCATTCATTCTGCCCCAGCAGTTAATCAGTTTGATGCATCCGGTACCTGGAGGTTAAAGGAACGCATTGACAAGAGAGCTTGGACGAAACCACTCAAGTTACTTTTCTCGAAGCCACCGACAGCAGAATGGCTTCAGTCCATCTTCATCTGATGTTATATGCGGTTTGTGAGGCTCCCATCTGGAGGACTGTGCTCTCTTTTTGGAATCTTGCTGCTGTGATGGAACTGAAACGCTCCTTGAAAAATTCCTTGAAGAAAAATTAGAGTATCCATGGATTGCCTGCGTTGGCTCATGAGCATGTCTCCAAATACTCCACAGAAAAACTCCCCTGACCGAAAAGTATGTCCAGGAAATGAGATTTACATAAAATTAGAAAAAAGTTATTTATTTAGGTGCGAGAATGAGAATGATGACTGTTACGGCTCCCGAATAGAACATAAACATGTATGAGGAGAACCTTACTTACATTGATAGTTGCAAGACGGTCTTATCTAATCGGTCTGATATTCCCATGAGCCCATAAAAGGAATTTCCCGTTTTCCTCGGAAACGCGACAGCCGTGATGAGCGAATGCGAGAACCAGCTGCAACACTCAGCAACAGGTGAGTGGACAGTGTCGCCGATCTAAGCACGTTCTTAGCGTCTTTCCATTAGTAAAATATAGTTCATGTTAATGCCAAAATGTAATTATATGACCTAATCGCAGAAGGCGTCATCCCGAGGAACAACTTATCTTCGACTGACGGTGGAGATCGTTTCCGGCTAAACATGCTTGTCTTTTTCTGTTATCCACGTTCTGACAGGGTTGATGTCGTGCAGCAATCATGCAAGCTGTTGCCGACGCCATCGCCAAGCACGCAGACGATCTCAAGCATATCGACGTAGATGCCATCCTGGAAGACCTGAACGCAGAGGGCATCATCGAGCATGACGAATACATCGAGGTGATCGCCCAACCCACCAAGGCGAAGCTGCTCCTCCTGCGGAAGGCCCTGCCCAGTCGGGGGGACCATGCCTTCCCCACGTTCCTCGAATGCCTCAGGCGACATCAGCATTTGCAACTTGCCAGCAGGATGCATCAGGGTATGGCAGTAGTAGACTAACCTCGTTAAAGTGCTAATTACATTCGGAACTTTAAAATAGCGAATAATTCTGACGAATCCAAGTGGGGCTTAAGGTCAGAAAGGTAGTTTAGATCGATTTCCAGCAGGTTTTTAGTGGGCCTCCTTTCATGAACGGAAAATACCACTTATTGACCCATCCTGTCCGTCCGTGTGTCAGTGTGTCCGCGTGTCAGTGAGTCCGCGTGTCACACTTCGGTTGTCCGACGATAATAAAAAAAAAATTTGGTCTGATCAATGCGAAAATTGGTAAGCGGGTAGAAATAAACAATGTACTGGCTGAGTTCGTTTTGTAGTGAATTTTCACCAATATTGGCATATTTATTGCAAATTTTGGATTTGAAATTTGCCAACGGAGCCATGAGTACCTATGAGCTCTTCAGGATGTATATCACAATGCGCATGCGCGTACAACCCAGGCTTTGAGCGCGGCGCCGTCTCAGCATCCAGAGCTGTCAGTTCCCTACCAACCTTCGTGGCGGTTGGATCCAACCACGCACAGCCGTCAATCGTTTCATGGGCACCGTTTGTCTATTTTTGCCAAATACAAATGAGACATTAGGATTTTAATGGTCGAAGACCGGAAAGAGATATCATTTTGTGTAATTAGGCGACAAAATGAGGGTTTCCTTAACTGAAAGGAGGACCAGTACTGGACTAGGCTTGCGCAACTTGTTAATAAATTTTGCCTTTCAAGAGTTCACGTGCATTTGAGAGCTGCTTGGTTTTATTTCGTTATTTTTTCACAGTTTACTTGCCTACTCTTCTAAGGGTTTTACCTGGATAATGTATGACGTAAGTGGAATAATGTTCATTTAATAGATGTTATGGGTGCAGAATCTCTGGAGGACCCATTTAACAGTTTCTTTTTCCCACTTGAACTCAAACTGAAACTCTTTCATAGAGTAGAACTGTTTAGGAAGCATGTCCGAAAGTCTTCGCCAGCTTTTTTTTTTCCTTCTGCTTGAACGAGTCCTACAGAATAGAAACTACAATGCGAGAAAATTTAGACATCAATAACGAACGACGTTGTATTTTTCATTCAATCCAACTATACGAGTCGTTTTGGCATTAGGAAATACGCCTAAGATGAAAAGATGATGCTCTCGGAAAGGGCAGGCATACATTATTCATAATTTAAACCGAAAATTCCAAGCACTGACCCGTGGCAGATGTGCACAGGTGAGCAGATGATAGTAACCGAAACATTCTTCGGTTTCATCATTCACGAGAAATAGAAACGTGAAGAAATCCTGGAAATGACTCATGAATATAAAAATGTCCAAGTTTCATTATCGGAATTCATATTTACAAAATCTGCTTCTAAGTTAGTGCCACGCATCTATGACAAACGCAGGGACTTCTTTTCATCATCTTTTGAACTTGCCCATGAACAGTTCAAATATTTCATCCTACAATATGAGGATATGTGATTGAATCACGATTAGACGGGTTTCTGTTTTTTTTTTTTTTTTTTTTTTTACGCGGAAGAGAAGTTCCTCTCAAATTGTTCCCTATTGCATGAGAAACTTGAAGCAATGGATAACCAAGCCGGATTCTCAAACATCAATTTTCTCTCCAATTTCCAAGGGTACAAGAATGGCAACGCTGAGTGCCTTATTTCGTAATTGTCATGAAAGCCCGACTCAATGATGAAATGTGAAAATGAAACGGATTCTCGTCTCTCTCCCCCTCTCTGTTGCCCTGACCTGGCGCACAGCGACCCGATCCCGGACCGCCTCGTTGGACGCCACTCGTGAAGGGCCAGCAACCCTGCGATGGAAAGTATTGCTCTTACCGTGTGCACTTGTCATCTCTGTGGGTCTAGCCTTGCTTTTGCCATTACTTCTCGGTGAGTTACTTTTTCATTTTTGGTGCTTCAGTTCTCCGTTACGGCATGCAAAACCTAATGGTATTCTTTTATTTCTCCGATCTTGGGGAGAAGGGAAATACGGAAAATAATATCCAAGGTGTCCGCTCCTTCTGAATCTCCGATTTGGTTCAGCAATTTTCCTTTCCCATATTTATTTCCCTTAATGTAGTGGCGATCTGAGTGGTTCGTTTCCTTTAAGGATGTGCTAAGGCATTAGCGTGGACTCTCTTACGTGAATAATGACATCATATGACCATGGATAATCCTCCGGTGGGCTTGATCGTTAAGCCTCTGCCAATGGATAAGGACTCTGGAGTCTCACCCTAAGAAGTCTCGGCCCTTTTCCTGCATTGGTCAGGGGTAACTAACTGGTGAACTCTATTTTGCCAGTTCTTCCCCAAATGCGATGAGGACGTCGCCATGAATGAATGGCCTGCGACGTTTGCAGGCACGATAGAATCATCTGTAAATTTTCCTCTCGAAATAGACAGTGGGATGAAAGAACAAGGAAGGAACGAAAAAAGCGCGAGGGAGACGTGTAAGATGGAAGACGTCCATTCAAGTCAATGGAATGTTTGATGAAGGGCCCATCGACGAAAGCGTGGCGAGAATCACTTGGAGACCGAGTGGGAACCACGTGGGAAAACTAGCGCGATGAGAGCACCGGGGCTTCCAGTCATTTCTGTGGGCGCGTTGGGGGGGGGGGGGACTTCGAATAGAAGAGACACGAGCTTTATACATTCGGAAAATTAGGTTTAAAAATATACTCTGGAGGCTCCTCTTAACTTTATATGAAATATGAAATCGGTCTGAAATCTCCAACGTGATCGAATAAGGCGGGGAGTTGACAATTTGAGTCAACCTGTAAATGGGTCAGGAGGCTTCGAGAAGCGCAGCTCCTCTGCCCTTTACCTTACACCATGCCAACCATCGTAAGTATGGGTGAGGCTTGATTTTCGATAATGTATCGAAGGCCCGAGGAAATCCATTGGTCGCAATATCGCTTTGCTTGGTCTCATTATTTTCCGTTTCTCTCATTGCTATGAAGTGGAAAAGCCAGGTTGAATTGTTTCCTTCACGATAGGACAAGATTTTACCTCACATGGAAATATTTAGAAATGGCTTTTCTGACTAGCGAGGCTTCTCAGGTCTTGGAGCGATAGGATATCTCATTAATATTGCTTTTACTCAGACGAAACATATATTTTCCCAGACAAGACAAATCTTCATCCTGAGAAGACAAATCTTAATCCTGAGAAGACAAATCTTAATCCAGAGAAGACAAATCTTAATCCTGAGAAGACAAATCTTAATCCAGAGAAGAACCCAGTCCAGGCATTGAAGGAACTCTGCGAGAAGAACTCGTGGAAAAGTCCAGAATATATCGACATGGAGGAAAGCGGTGAACCGCACAATAAAAGGTTCCTCGCGACGGTAAGAAGCGACGATATTTCCAATTTCGCTCAAACATGCCCCTACCACGACGTCATGACAGTCATAAATAAACACCCCAGGTCATGGTGAACGGGATGCCGTGCAAACCGGACAAACCAAGCAGAAGCAAGAAAGAGGCGAAGGCTGAAGCTGCTTCCGTTTGTCTCAGGAAATTTGTATCCGTGTGAAACCTCCTATGTTGCTGTGATACTCTTGACATAATAACCGGCGTTTTCAAATTTTTTGTTTCTCGTGTTTTTTTTTTTGTTTGCTCCTGAGCGGTGTTTTTCAAATGCAAGGCGTCAGATTTTGAGAGCGAGCAAGGACAATTAGTTAATATTTTCAGGTCCATATATACACAATTAAGGCGGAAGTTTTAATCCGTTAATCCACCCATCCCAATCCCTCACATCACTACATTCATCCACGATGTCAAGTGGATTAATATAATGCAGCAAACCGTTCTCATGGCCAGTATTGCGTCTGGGTGAGTTTTTTTCAATCGGGCACAGATTTTTGAAGAGAAAAAGGTACATGAGAGGAAGATGAAACATGGAAAATTCTTGGTGCTCCCGGACTTGACGAATTTAAAGGAGAAAGCAAAGGCACGAAAGTCGACATCGCACAGTAGAATGACAAGTACATGGAGTTTGGTTTTACGAGGATTGGAGAAGGGGATCCTCATTCGCAAAGTCATTGAGCAATGCATTGTGGCAGGAAAGCGTCTATGGGAAGGGAAGGAAGGGGTGGGGGGGGAGGGTCAATCTCACAGTATAGACAGCATAGACATACCTGGGAACATACGCGCTCCAGACTCTACCTCCAAGGAGTCCCCCTCCTCCCAAGACAATACCCCCCCCCCCCCCCCCCAACCGGGCTCTTCTTACATTACTGTAGATCCTTTGCTATTTGTTTATTTTTGAATATTAAACGCCGTTCGAACGTTTTTTTTTTATATGTTTCATTCTTAGAATAGATTTCACTCCATTTCAGGCAATGACGAATTTTTCGTTCTCAATTTTAGCTGTATATGATTCTTTAGCAGGTTTTCATGCCAAAAGACGAAATCATTATCATGAACTGACTTCCATAGCTTTTAGTTATAGTGACGTCTCAAAAAATGGATCTAACTTTTAGAGCGAAAATCCGAAGGGAATTTGGGAGAAAAACAAATTTCCGTCAAATTTTAACGACGTGACTCATGATTCCAACACCGTTTCGAACTCGAAGCATCTCAGTTGATTCGATAAGGAAAATTAATTTTTTTTTGTCCTTGGGAGAGGAAATGAGATAAGATATGAATTATCATCCTTTAGGCATGGCAACAACTCAAACAGGAAACCGGTCTCAGACCAGGAAAAATCCGAATGCACTTGTGTTTTTCCCTGCGGCCCCGTGCGCACCGGTGACTTCACCTCGGCTTGGAAATAGGTAAACAAACCTTTTTTTTTAAATAAGCATATCCTCTATTGTAAGCATGCCTCCTTTCCTCTCACAGAGAGTAAAGAAGGCTCGTCTGACATCCTTTCCCATGCTTCAGGATATTCACAGATGACGACCATAGCATGATTTCTATGGAAGGAGGGAGGGGAAGGGAAAAATATGGGAAATTTTTTTTCTGGAGGCAGTAGACTGCAAGTTATACCAGAGCTGTCTTTTGTTTCACTTAATAATTATACAACTGGTAATGGTTATTCCGAATTTATTCACTCTGCACTGATGTAACCCAACAATGCACGGCGAAAAAAGAAATGCCGATATAGCCTGAGAATTGCGAGTAACTTTACAGTTTCCACGGAAAAAATAGTTGCTCTCCAGAGACGTTGCAATTTTTCAACCGAGAAGCCATTACTTTGACACCTTGCTAACCCAGGCTCGAACTTCGATTAATCCGAGGCTGGCTTGGGTTAATCCAGACTAGGTCCGGCTTGGCGTAGACGTAAAAGTCAGGCTGTGTACGAGTAACCTTTGTACAATACGTGGTCCTCAAAACCTCTTTTAAGATAATAAAGTTTAGATTTTACTTTTTAAATTTATTAATCATTTACAAAGTTAATATACTCTAAAGTACTGTTTTGGATTTATCGGTTGATTATGCTTCGTTTACATGTGTAATACGATTTTTTCTACATCTTTCGGATTGTCCGGACTTTCGGCTAATCCGGACTTTCGGCTAATCCGGACTTTCGGCTAATCCGGACTTCCCCTCCCCCCAATTAGTCCGGACTAGCGAGGTTTTACTGTACTTGCAATAATTCGTATTGCCTTTTCAACCCTCCTTCTGCGACATACGGGAGAAATGCGATTCCCTCAGCTATCGGTTCCATTCCAGTCATTAATACCATCACTTTTGGTTCCGTGACGAAAGCGGGTCTAAAGGCTGGGGGCGCTTCAGGGATCCCCTCTCCTCTTCGTCCTCAGTTTTGTGTTTCATGAAAAATTGTCGGTTCTCTGCGCTAGTACTTACACGGGCGTTTAATCGTTGCATTCAATCTTAGGGTCTGCTGAGTGAGGGAGAGCATTCTTGGGGTAAGTTGCTGATGCATTATGCATTCTTCTTCCCATCTCCGATCGGTCAGAGTGACTTTGTAAATTTGTCCGCAGCCTTTCCCCCCCCCAAAAAAAAAAAAAAATTAAAAATCGCAAGTATTCCTTTCGTTTTCTGCAGCGGGATGGAAGCGGATTTTCGACATCACATTGGAAATTGGGAGAAGTTCCGGCACGGGGCCGAGGAAGAAGCCTGCATCTGCCATGAAGCGTCGGGGCCGAACTTCGGTGCGACGGGGTGCTCCACCTGCCACACCTTCCTCCATTCAACAGAGGCAGCGTCTTGCTCCCGGTTCAATGCTCTTGCCAGAAGGTATCTCAAGTCATAGGAAGTAGAAATATGAGCATACTTTCCGCATTTTTATCGAATTAAATATCTAAATTCGGGTGACGTAAGCTCATGGCTTAATTAATTCTCATGAGACAAAACTTGCTCCGACCAATCGTGATCCTAATTTTTGGGAATAGCTCAATCATACCATGTGAAATAAAATATGCCCATCGCCGCTTCTAACAAATGCCATAAAATAGACATGGATTAGGAAAATGAAAATGTCCATGGGCTCGATGCAATTAGTTAAGGCAGTCAAGAGGGTTACGTAAAGGAATGGGTTATGAAGTTGAAAAGTTACTCGTGGGAGCGATCATGAGAATGTCCATGATCATGGCATGGAATATATGTCATATGAAAACCCTGAGATCCTGGCAGCTCCAGGCATCAAAAGTGTGTGGGCCTGATCCACGAAAATGGTCCCGTAAAAGTTGCACCAAAAATGTTTCCCTATCCAAACCGTTACCATTAAGTAAGAGAACCGCGTTCTCATTTTTACTGCATTTCCTTAATAATTACTAGCTGGAGTGATCATGTGAATGTCCAAAGATGAAAGATTAGCGTTCTGCCCTGTCGCATCTTTGAGATCGATTAGAACTAAGAATGAATTTCCACTTTTTCGTGAAAATAGTGAATGACTTGAATATTCATTTTGTTAAGTGTATTTTGTATAGCGTGTTTTTTTTTTTAGTAAAGGCCACATTCCCCCGTTTCCCATCAACTTCCTTTCCGATGAGCTGCTTGGTAAAGTCTTCTCCCATCTGGATGACGTTTCCCTCGCCTGTGCCTCGCTCGTGTGCAGGCGGTGGTCGAACATCCTCTCCGACGCGGCTTGGATGTGTGAATGGCACAGGAACACACACGACCGCTGGCCGCTATTTCGCCCATCGCCTCAGCGGAGCCCTTGTGGAACGATGCCCACGTGTCAAAAGCAGGACTTCCCTTGGCGGCGCGTCTACACCAACCTTTTCCATAGTGCTCCTTGCATTTATTGCCTGTACCAAAATGTGCAGCAGCATTCTTGGGATGAGTCGTGGCTGGGGACCTCTGAGGTTCCCGAGAATTCGGAAACACCTCCCCATCAAAAACGCTTGCAAAAAGAGTTCCGAAACCTTTCCGAGGATCCCTCTGAGGGCATTCAGGCACAACCTCTGGACTCTTCCCTTCAGCACTGGCAGGCATCCATCGTCGGTCCCTATGGAAGTCCATACGAGGGAGGTCGTTTCTACTTGTCCCTCTGGTTTCCCATTAATTACCCCTTCAAACAGCCGCTGGTGAGGTTTCTCACCAAGGTCTTCCACCCGAACGTGAGTCGACATGGGGACATCGGGATCGACTTCCTCCGGGGAGAATGGAAGCCCTCTTGGTCTATCTGCAAAATGCTTGTCAGCATTCAGAGCGTCTTAACCTTTCCGCTTTGCAACGTGAGTGCATTTTGAGCATAATGCAATTGATTAGAATTTTCCGTCCATTTTACGAGGAAACTTGAAGATGATCAATAACTTGGAAACTGGTTCTCTTGACGATTTGTTTTTTTTTTGCATTTTCTACATAGGAAAAATACTATGTACTCCTATGAACTTCATTTTAATCCGTGTAACTTTTGGTTTGGCTCACTTATCACTTCTTAAAGGATTGGCTAATACGTCCCAATAATATAGCTTCCAGCTGGCACTTCCCAGGAAAATTACAGATTTTTTTCAAGTCTTCTCCATTAATATGTGAGAATTAGCCTCGCCGATATTGATGTTGGAAGATTCCCAGTGCAAATAGACGGCAGCTGGCTTCGACCTGCAGGATTGCAAGTTCATGCACTTTCGGATGAAGTATTGGAACACTAAATTCCAAATTTAACAGGTGTAGATATTAGCCAATGAACTTGATCAAACTGTTTCGTCAAGTGGAACTTATTGTTTCAGATTTGGAGAGTAGTGCCTAGAATCAATTTAAAGGCGGCAAGTTAACAATTTAAATGACACGAGAAAAAAAATTGTATCTTAACTAGCGGAGAAATTTATTGCTGAAACAGTTCTGCAAATTATGTCTGTATGGGTGCGTGGCGTCTAAAATTGGTGGCATTCAAAAGCATGTATCTCGAGATATGTGCTAAAGATGCAATATTTACAGAAATTTGTTTCTTTACATCGATTTCTCTGCGCATATGTCGATTTTCGTGGAAATCCAACGTGATCGGGCTCACGCTCCAGTTCCAGTTGGATCACGGCAGGAGAAAGTCCAGGTTGCACTTGGACCGCACTCGCAGTCATCAACACAAATTACGAAATTGGAAAACTTGTGATCTATGGAGCGAATGTGCTTAAGGCGAAGGTAAAATAAATTCGGCAGCCGAATCGTTGGACCATCTTCATTCTCTTCTTGTCATCTTTTCATATCCTACAATTTATTCCTCCGCCACACATTTTTTGTGCTACCTATTGCATAACTTTGCAAAGTCCTTACCGGAAATTCTCTCAGGTGTGCATGGAGCAAGCCATCGGAGACCTGTGCTCGAGCGACCCGGAGACTTTCTCACGGATCGCGGCCGCTTGGACTCGCCGATACGCGATGCACGACTCTTTCCTCCGTTGATGCCTCATTTCTCTCATTTCCTCGTTTCTCCTGAAGGAGGACTCCGTTCAGGACGAACTCCTGACCTCATTGGAGCAAATGTGCAGAAAATCGCTGAATAGGCGAGGACGTCAAGATTCTCTGTGGCCCGACTAATATGGAGAAGACGTCTGAGCTCCGATTTATTGATTCCAGGGATTAAAAACGATGATCCATTATTTAAGGGAAAAGGTTATTTCCTGTTACTCGAATTTTTTTAATCAGTCCTTCTGCATGCTTCACCCTCGAATAAATTATATCGAGATGTCGTAGTGAACCTTTTTCACTTTTATTCATCTGACAAGTACTTATTGGGAAGGAGAGTAAAAAAAAAACCTTTGGAGATACATGCCCTAGGAACACACTTTTCGCGGGTAGGTGTTTTCAAATATTTTTTTTTGCTTCTGTCAAACGGAGAAACATGGAAAGCTGAAACTTTGCATGAACGTATCATATAAGAGAATATACGAGAAGCATATAAAGAATATTCCATATTGATTCGTAAGAAAAAGCCATTATTTGTAGAAATAAAGCGGCTTCAGCTAAATATGAAATATACTTGGAAGAAGATTCTAATAAGATCCAGTGTCCCGACCTGACCAACTGAGGCAATAAAAAATCGGCACTTGAGATGCAGTATTCGGACTGTCAAGCAAAGAGTACAAGGATAACGCAAGGAGAGGGGGAGAGAACGAGGGAAGGTGGGAGCGAGGGAGGGTGGGAACAAGGGAAGGTGGGAGCGAGGGAGGATGGGAGCAAGGGAAGGTGGGAGCGAGGGAGGGTGGGAACAAGGGAAGGTGGGAGCGAGGGAGGATGGGAGCAAGGGAAGGTGGGACGGAGGGAGGGTGGGAGCAGTTGGTTTCTCTGAGCTTGCTGGCCATTTTTCCTCTCAAGTTTTGCTCGCACCCTGCGATGCGATCATGCTGAATGTTCAAGAACGAACGGCTGTATCTCTTTGCTCCCGTGAAGAAACTTAACTCATCGCATTCATCCAGGTCATAGAGGCTATTCGCTGGTGAACCCTTGGCCGGCATAAAAACATCAAAGCCGGTGGAGCTCGTGCGAGAACCAGCGTTTGTCCTAGCGCATGTCAGTCATCCATATCAGTTACTGGAAAGACGAAGCTTCCTATTATTTAAGCGAGATGACGCCTCATTGCACGATGTTGCCAGTCGTTCCATATTCACTCTGTATCAATTACCAAGTACTTTCCGTGCGTTACCTCGTCGTTTCCTCCGGACAACACGGAGGAGAAGCGTAAGCGTGGAGAATGAGACGAGGGATGAGGAGCACCTGCGCATTATTGTCGGTTACTCTGCTATCAATTACTCCGCTAGCTAAGAGGGATGTCTATGGTAATTATTACATATGCGAATTGAATAATGCTGGACATCATTCGTCCACCAGATATTTGTCTTCCATGAGCGGGAACGAAATGACACTACCCAACAAGGGAGAAAGAGATTGCTGAAGAAAGCGGAAAGGCAGGTGAGGACCAGCATTCTTTAATGTCATATTGTGGTTTCCCCTTCTGTAATCAGTACTTGAATACACCTTGAATACGCGAGTATGATCGTGAAGGGCACGTTATTCCATCGCGAATTTCATCTTGGAAGGCGACAAAGAACAGAATTAATCCGAAACATGCAGTATATATCATTACAACTAATGGATGAGTAGATCTTATGGCCAGCTAAATGCAATTTTTTAACGAGACTAGCCAGATTTGACAAATAAATCAATCAGAAACGAAATCTAGAAATTAAATTATCACATGCGAATCTGATCTGCACACTTGAGATGCGGAGATGCGAATCTCAAGCAATGAACCTGCCTTTCATTCTTTTATAAATATTCATGGATCAGGTATAATTCATATAAGTTGATTGCGTCAAGTGGAAAACGTGATGTGAGGAGAACCTCACGTACATGAACAGTTGCAAGACGGGCTAATCTAATCAGACTGATAGCCGTGTGAGCCTTTCCTCCTATCTTATTTTCCTCCTTGGCGACACTGGAGCTGTGAGGAGTGAATGCCACCAGCTGCTGTTCCGCTCAGCAACAGGTGAGTGGACTGTCTCGCCAATATTAGTCCGTTCCTTGGTGTCTGTTTCTGCCTGTACAATCCATTTTCAGGATCCAATTCATGGCAGTGTTAGAGTCTAAGTGCTATTCTTTGACTTGACCTGGTGATTCTGAAGAATCTATTAATAGCTATTCCTTTATCTAGCCGTTGAACTCTTGAGGCTTCCATCGAACATTGTCGATCGGTTGAACTTCTCTGAGCACTTCTGACTTGGTTTTTTCTTTTAGTTCCTTGCTGATTAGGTCGATGCAGTGGGTAAATCATGCGAGCTGTTGCCGACGTCATCGCCAAGTTCGCAGACGAACTTAAATTCATCGACTTAGATGCCATCTTGGAAGACCTGAACGCCGAGGGCATCATCGAGCACCACGAATTCATCGAGGTGATCCCGCAGCCCATCAAGACGAAGCTGCTCCTCCTGCGGGAGACCCTGCCTCGTCGGGGGGACCATGCCTTCCCCGCGTTCCTCAAATGCCTCCGGCGACGACGGCATTTGCAACTTGCTGACAGGATGGAGCAGGGTATGGCCCCAGTCAATCATATCATTTGGAAGGTTTAAAATCGGGTAGCTTTTCTAGTCAAGATCAAGCAGAACACAAAGGTGCTTGAGGTTTACCTCCAGCGGAATATATATATCAATAAAGATATCTTCCAGATGTATCAATAAATTGGCCCTTCGAAAACTATGGCTTCTTTTATGATAGAATGGGGTAAGAGAAATAATGGGAGTGCTTTCGATTCGATGAAGTCAGAAAAGGAGCCAACGCCAGGGAAAACTGTTCCTAAACCAGCAGCTGGACCGAGCAAAACAGCCACGGCGTCGACAGGAGCGTGCGCAGTCGCTCCTAAGGCCAACGGGCCACAAGGTTCGTTGCACCATGTTCTTCACCCGCAGACGTACCTCAAGGTTTCCACTGAACAATGTATCTTGCGAATGGGAAGGTCTGGGAGTGTCTGGAAGGTCAGAGGGGCCAGAATTTCAGCTGCACCAATGAAACTGTAATTCTGTCCTTTCAGCGCAATCTTTCTAGCGTTTGAAGGGTTTGCTTTTTGAGAACTTTCAGTCTCATGGAAAAGTTCTTGCCGAGTCCTCTAATTTGGACGCATGAATACACGGACTATACTACAAGCAACCACTTCAGGAATTGGCTTTTTATTGCCACTTGGAAAAGGCTCCGGTTCCTGACTTCGTTCCTTCAAGGTTTCTCGCATCTTATTGATTTTGACTTGATACATTTTGTGCGGAAAGGCTTGTGCTTCATGAATTGTTGGAGCTATCAGAACATCGATCGCTTTCTCTTCATTCCTTCTCCGACCCCGTTATGATCACGGAAATAAGCAATAATCGACATTCCTTTCCAGCCCCATATCACAGAACTCGCAGGGACCATCGGTCTAAAGTTTTTTTTAGAAGAGGCGTGTACCTAGACCTACCCAATTTTTAATGTTCAACTCATCCACATTGCCATCATTCAAAAATAGACAATACGAAGTCCTTCCGCAATCTAATCGCAATCTTGCACAAAATCTCCCAAATATTGCAATGGTTAGGAACGAATGAACTTCGCCAGCGTCGTTTAGAGACCGCTTAGTATGCCCTAACTGGCGAACGACCTAAAAGGTACTAGATGGTAATCGCAGTCCATCAGTTCCCTCTCATTCTGATTCAGTAGGGAGACCACGGAATTCATACATAGAGACTCCAAGGTCTTCATAACATGTTGTAGCATGATGATTCCTTTCTTTGTAGGGAGTACTAAAAACGGGCTTAGGCCTGAGTGGAAGGATAATGGAAGATATGACATATTTTCAGGTCTCCCATTGAGCTTGCATTAATAGGAATGTCTTGTGAATTTTGCTCTCCTTTCCATATAGAGAAGAACCCAGTCCAGGCATTGAAGGAACTCTGTGAGAAGAATTCTTGGAACCCTCCCGAATATACTGACGTGAAGGAAAGCGGGGAGCCGCACAATAGAATGTTCCTGGTGAAGGTACAACGCAACGCTGACGTTATTTTCCATGGAATTCTCTCTCTCTCGTGAATGGCATGGCAGATACGGCTGCAAAATTCTCCCAGGTGGTGGCGAACAAGAAGACGTATCAACCGAGCCAGCCGAGCAAGAGCAAGAAGGAGGCGAGGACTGCGGCTGCTTCCCTTTGTCTCAAGAGGCTGGGATTCGCGTGGGATTAGGGGGAATGGCAATGGATTCTTTCATATTATGCAAGGCGTCTGAATCTTCCATCGGATTTTACATGACTTTCGAGACATGAAAGCTTCCAGATATATCAATGTGATTCTTTCACAATATCAACATGATATTGTGAGAGAAGGAAACAATGAACCTTTTATTCGAAATTTGTCGAATTGCATAGCGTTAAAGCTCCTAAAATAAAGGTTAAATTCATTGAATACCATATGAACCTAAATATCCTACTTTAATTCCAAATGTTTTCACTTAAATAAATTTCCTGCTTTAAAAGTGTTTGTGTAGTATGTGGATGTTGTTAAAGCCTACGTTCATAGTCGTTAAAGAACGGAGGAGGACTTAAGTTTATGAAATTCTGGATATTTACCGGAATATATTCCTCCGGAAAAAGCTCATATTGGACATGGAACTAGACTAAAAGAACAGTTGCTTAGTCCGAGCAACCCGATAAATAAACTAGTCGAATGAAGTCCTCTTCAAAAGTTGGCTGTGGAAAAGCGTAGACATTTTCAACCTGTTAACATTTCAAAATTATGTGTGAAACTTGCTAATGTGGACTCAACCACCTCTGAATGGTTCCATCTGGCCCGACAGCGTAATCGAGTTAGTCACCCGTGACCTAGACCAAGTCGAGTTCTTGTCTAAGTCAAGTTCGAGTCTTGGTTGAGCGTTCGTAGCGTGAGGACGTGTTGGAGGATACTCTCGAGGTTCTGTCAGCTAAGTCGTGAGTTAGTTGTTACCTGGCTACTTTGTAGCAGTATTCATAAGTTTTCTGATAGCTACCTCCAACTTCACATTAGATCAGTATCAATCAGCTTAATTACTTTAAGTATTGAATATTAGCTCATTACTCGTAGTATTCCTTTTACTACAAGGACTAGGACAGTACAGTCTTACCGGGTTACAACTAGTGTGAAGTACTGCAAAGTATAAGTCTAAAGCAGTAGGAGTGTCAATAGGGATCAATAACATTAAGTAAGATGCCTAGGATGTGTAGATGCGTTCGTTGCGGGGATTGGGTAGGTGGGACTAGTGAACGAGAGGTATGCCAGGTATGCAGAGTCTGTAGCTTGGAGGAGCGACTAGGGGAGCTATCGGGAAGGCTCATTAGCGTGGAGGAGGAGATTAGGGGGATCAGGAAGGAGGTGGGCGAGGTACAGAGGGATGATTTAGTGGCGAGGGTAGTTAGGGTGGAGGAGGCACTCCGGGGGTTCCCCAGCCTTCCGGACTTTACTGGGAGGGTGGCCCTTTCGTCCTTTGACAGCGCGTCGAGTGCCGACTCCCAGGTGGCTAGTAATTGGGCTCAGGTCGTAAAGGGGGC
>CAJPEV010001680.1:19734-60474 GCA_905338385.1 Darwinula stevensoni
CTCATCCAGGCTTTCAAGATAATTAAAGGAATAGATAATGTCGAGTGTGGTAGGTTTTTCCAGTTTGATGACAGCAAGAGAACGAGAGGTAACCGACTTAAGTTGCGCAAACCGCAGGTGCGGCTCAGGTCGAGACAGGAATTCTTTACTTGCAGAGTGGTGAACGCGTGGAATGCGTTAGATGACGAAGTAGTGGCTGCCCTTCTGTGACTATCTTTAAGAAGAAACTAGATGCTTTCATGGACAGGTAAACAGGTGGGGGGCAATGTTGACGTAGGTACTAGACAGTAAGCAACTAGGATAGTAAAGAAAAAAAAAATTTAGCTTTAAGAGGGTTAGGCCTACCCTAAAATTAAGGAACGCTCGACCTCGACACGTGATATCGAAATGGACGAAATCGCCTCTTGATATCACTAACTCTCCTGAAGTCGGAAACACTGTCGGGAATTCACGTGTTCAGTCGGCGGCTCTCAACGCTCTACGCAGCCGCTCGGTCTTTGTACGTCTTGCGCACCCCTTCCCCTACCCACTGGGGTGTTTCCACCTACGATTTTCGTAGGTGGTAACACCCCAGTGATTTTCGCAGGGACGTGGAAAACGACCTCGCGTGTAACCCTTGGAGTCTTCTTTCACCTCGCTGAAGGATTGCCTCCTCGCCGGGATGAGATCTCCGCCATAAACCATATCAAGTAAAGGCACCAGTTCGTGGACGGATTCCTGCTTGTGGACGATTTCGCGTTTGCTGCCATCCGAAAAATTTACGAAGGAAATTCAAAATCTTGACAGCTCCATGTTATGCGCATGCCAGTCGGACACCATCTAATATATTGTTACGGAGGGGATGTTCCTCGGACGGACGGCATGAGAGGTCGAACGAACCCAAGGAACGGCCGGGAATCGAACCCGGGCCTCCTGATTGCCGGTCAGGCGTGCTACCACTACACCACCGAACCCTGCACATTCAGTCGAGCCTCTCAATGCCATCCTTATCACAATATATAGGCGATCGTGACTGACTGACACTAATTCTAACCATGTTCTAGAGAAGTTAGAAATCTGAAACTTGGTACACAAGTAGCTATTGGGATGTAGAGTTCAGAAAAAATCCGATTTTGGAGGTACATGGGGGGGACATTTCGGGGGGGGGGACTGATTTTGCAAGCCTAGGCCCAGCCCCCCAGACGGGGGTTTAGGCCTACGCCATTCTCATACACACGTTCCTTCCTCTGTTATTGAAGGAAGTGTGTGTAACTGCTAGGTTGTTCACTTAGAAGGAATTCCGACTTCGGGAGGGGGGTGGGGTTACATGCCCTGTGGGACAATTTTCGAGGGCGGCTGATTTCGCAGGCCTCGGACTAACCCATGGATGAACGCTTAGGCCAATACCATTCTCATGCACTCTCTTCTTCAAAGGTAGCGGGATGGAACAGCTGCTGGCTTGCGACCTACAGATAACAGTCCGACATTGGAGGTACGTGCCCTGGAGGGACTGATTCAGCAGGCCCATATCTGACCTTCGGACGGACGCTCAGGCCTACATCGATCTCGACTCAATGGTATCGAGGAACTTTTCGGCTTGTCTGAACGGAAAACTTGCTGCCTCAGCATGCGGCGCGAGGTCTTTGACCTATGCCTTTCTAGTTCATAGGCTAGGTAGAAGTACTTGGATTGATGCGTGCCAGTTTGCTTGTGCATGCGAATTGGTTTCATATTTTTTTTTGCTGCAGGGAAACGGCAAGGAAGATTTTCCTTCTACTTTCCGATTAAGAGTCGTTATGTTCAATGCAGGATGCTTAGACCAATGTCATTTCTATGCTCACACTTCAACTAAGCAGGAACGTGAAAAAGCCATAAACTGCCTTCATGAATGACGTATTTTCTCATGGACAACTGTATGTAGCATTAGGTAGAGTCAGAAAAAGAGAATCATAAAAAGTACTTGTACCTAAATATAGATATGAAGATACTGAAAGAACTCCCCATACAGTGAACGAAGTCTATAAATAGTTATTACGGTAAAACTCTCAAGTGGCTTATGAGGTTCGTGTGGCTGCTATTATTCACTTCTACATTTTTGGAAGTTGATATACAATCAAGAGTGTAGGCAGGAGGCAGGAGTTGAATACACCAATGAATACACCAATTAAACGACGCACTGAGAATTGTTACTTGGTGATCCTTATGCTACAAGTCACATGGTGTTACTAGGAATATGTTCTTAGACACCATTATTTTTAAAGGTGCCAGTGCCAAAGGTGTGGGAATTGAACCCATGAGCAAAAGAGTTTGACCGCATCACTAAGGGTGACCATCGAAAACGGATGCCTGAAACTGAAATGCATTAGCATTTTCCTTAGATCGCAGAGCGCCTAGTAATAAATACTCTTAGCCGAGTTAAATGAGCGTTTTTGAATCCCGAATATGAGAGTCAGGAAATATTTTTCGATATTGTTTCATAGCACTAGACCACACTCGCATCCCGCGAGATCCGCTTTGTGGGTAAAAAATTTTCAACAGACACGAAGAACTCAAGGTTAATTTTTATTTACAGTGAGAGAAAATACAATGAGTAAAGGGAAACAGTTCGACTTTCAAAGTGCCACGCCTTGGACCAATAATAGGAGATGCCTTACGTCATCAGGGAACCCTCAACTGAATGAATTCAATTTCTCAGAGAATTCCGCCTCGTAGCATTCAAGTAAGACACATAGTTTTAATTTCGAACACCCGGGCATTGGATGAGGGATGATTTTGAGCCATGCACGGGATGAGGATGAACTCTATTTACAGTGTTTCCGGAATGACTTTAACCCCCGTTAACATGCTTTTCATACTTTTCAATGGGCCCTGTTGGCGCCTCAGCAAAGTAGTACTTCCAACATTTCCAATAGATGTCGCTTCAAGCAATAGAGGCGTAATCGAGTCGTCAAACTCACCGTAAGACGGTGGTCAGCGAGTCAGTGACCAGTGTCGAAGTCTAAAAAGTATTCAGTATAAAATTTATTGCAAATTTATATATTTCAGCGAAATACTAGTTACATTTTAACAGGTTTGATTGAAGAAAGTAGTTACTTCAATGACAAAATCGTAGCATTCATTATGGAAATGCTTCCCGTCGAATATGCTCGGTATCTCTTCCGTTCTCTGCATTAATTTCAACTGATCTTCTTGCGGTTCCGTTTCCTCCAACACCATGAACCCCCAAAAAAGAATGAAATCATCCTTGTCAGCTTGAGGGAAAGAATCATTCAAAAGCGTTTTCCGGAGATGCTCTCATATGGTGAAATTGCCAGAACTCTCTCTGTCAAGAGAAGTTCTGCGAAGGCTACCTGCCCTAAATATGCAAAAACTGGGCTCTTGAAGAGATTCGGCACTGGACGCGGCCACCGACCCCAAAAGCTCTCAAGTGAACAGCAGAGAGCCCTTGTAAGTCATATGAGAAAGGATAACTCTGTGAGTTTGAAAGTAAGTATCTCAGAAACTCATGAACGACACATATTTTCGTTAAAAAAAAAACGTTCTCGCCATATTATGGTTACGGGCCTATTATTGCCGTACTTGTATTTCTAACCTTTGGATAACCTACTATGCAAATATACTCGATTTGAGGACTATGGGAAAATGTGGACTGATTATAACGACAGCCCGCTCATCGCGTTGGTCCTTTCTTGCACTCCTTACAGGATCTAAAGAAGCTCATCGAAAATGACGCCACAGGACTCTTCAAGGATGTGACACACATCGGCCTGTCGACCGTAGATGACATACTTAAGAGACATAAAGTCACTATCAAAGTTTTGGATAAGATCCCTGCTTCCAGGAACAAAACCGGCAGTGCTAGACAAACGGTGTGATTCAAAAATTGCCTTGTCATAAAAATGCAAGGTGTTTCTCATCTGTTATGAGAAAAGGATAGTTCGTCAGAGGCTTAAATTTAAATTCCCGATAATATCATCTTTATCAATCAATTTTCAGTTACTGGTACGTTGTGGAACATGAACTGCTGGATGCGGCAGAGGGAGCAGACTTCATTTACGTGGACGAATCCCCACACAACCTGCACATTCGCAGGAAATTTGGAATAAATCTTGTGGGACGGTGAGAGCATTATAATTTCAGCTACTTGATTTGAGTACCGATTAATATTGATGGTAGCTAGCTTTGACTCTGAAGATTGCCAGCATTACACTGCTGGAGTTTGCGGTTTCAATTAATGTCGATTTTTTTTATTATCGGCCATGGAACATTTTCCCAGGAGAGCAACGATTGCCACGCCAGACTCCCGAGGCGGCAATGTCACCCTCATCATGGCGATTTCGGCGAGTACGGGTGTGGTACATGCATTTCCTGGAATTCTTAGAGAATCTCCTGAAAATGCTTGAGGAGCCAAAATGTATTGTAATGGACGATGTGTCCTTTCACATCAACGGCAGGGCCCAAAATCTTCATTGAAAGCTGCAGTCATTCGCTGTTGCTTCTGCCACCATAATTCCCCCTTCTTGAACCCCATTGAAGAGATTTTCCATCTCATCAAGGTACCTGTACACAACAAATCTAAAATGTATTTCACAATTAAGGAGAGATTAGATATAAACCATCATTCAAACCAATCATACGCCCGAAAACTATGTTTTAGTTTTCATTCTTTCAGGGGCATATAAGGAAGGCCCATCCAATGAAAATACATGAACTGTTATCATGCATCGAAGAGGGGGTGAAAAATATCACCAGTTCACATCGTGCGGCAGCTGATCGCCATTCCAGGGAGTTCTTTGATTCATGTCTCCACAAGAGACGCATCAAGAATCAGATGGAACGCAGAACGACGAAGGATAGTAGTGGATACGGTAATGAATGAATAGAGCTTTGGACCCATAGGTTTTTCCCCGTGTATTTCTTCCTCTCGTGAAAGACCCTCATCAATGAAAATCTCCCGATTCCACGATGAAGTCCGTAGCCTATTTACTGTATCAGGAAGGGAAGGCGGGGGGAGGAGGGGGAGAGAGAGACTCGTGTCCTTCCAAGCACCTCTTTATTTACTCGGTTTTCCATTTTTCCATGACCACAGCCGCCAGATGGTACAGTTTCAGCCCTAGTTGACATGAATCCCGGCAGCGTTTTCAAATTTCGTATATACTCGCTTTCTGCTTACACAGGCAGTGTCTTATTATTTTATATCTGTCCTCCTCAAAACGGGATCTTGCGACTTGACCCACTTACACCTCTACTGCTGCGCTCCTTGAGAAACTTATGAGCACATTATCAGTAAGGGTGATAAAGACTAGATGTCTCTCACATCACTGCAGGCAACAGCGTCATGGAAAGGAGGTAGGGGGGTAAAAGTCAATCCGGAAACACTGTAACCGACGAGACCCGCGGATCTGGCGGGAAGCAAGGTCCGCTATCGAGTTTCTTGTTTGGCGCAGACGAATAGGGGAGTGGCACCAGTTCGCGAACAGGGAGCCAGTTAGCGAACGAGGGTTATGAAATGCGATTTGGTCTTTTGTTACTCTAGTTTCACTCTCCATCCCAAGCATTAATTAATCAATCAATCCATTATTGAGGAGGACAGATATAAAATAATAAGACACTGCCTGTGTAAGCAGAAAGCGAGTATATACGAAATTTGAAAACGCTGCCGGGATTCATGTCAACTAGGGCTGAAACTGTACCATCTGGCGGCTGTTGTGACCTATGAGAGCACCGAACGGGCCAGCACGGATGTGATGTCATGGGATAGCTGAAAGCGTCGGCAAAGCTGCCGAGAAAAATAACACACCCGGAGACCCCGTTTTATTGAAGCTTAGAGCCAAAGCATGCTGCGGATTGGCCCGATCGGCCAACCCGCAGACTTTCTCGCTCGTTCGGCCTAACACAGAAGGAATACGGCTCGCTTGATCTGCCTTCATCCTGTTTTCTTCGAGGTAAGTTAGAGTATACAGCAAAAAAACTCAAAAGCACTGAGTGAAAATTTTTGAGGTTGGAGCATTCTTGTGGTTGAGTTTTTCTTTGTGGGAATACACGGCATATCTCATGAGGACTGAAGGCAGGGGGAGGCAGACAAGAGAGGACGAACGAAAAAGCCAAGGGTCGGCCGGGACTTGAATCCGGGGCCTCCTGATTCCCAGTCAGTTGCCCTACCATTACACTAACGAGCACGGGTCCTATAATAATCTTGCCTATCACCACAAGTAAGGCTTTCTGTTCCAACGAAAACGGGGCACTCTCGCCCTGCGTTCAACGCGGCTGTGTTGAACGTGCCAGCGCACGCCACTCCTTGCTTGCCTAGCCAACAACCAACACTTCATAATATTAAAATCATTACTTATTTTCTTGTATTTCTCCCCTAAAATATGCACCAACGAAATCTACTCGTCAAGATCTTGAGATCGATGACATGCAACGTTCGGCGGGTGGCCCACCTGGGAAGTCTTTCCCTCAGGGTTGAATTTTAATTAGCAGTAAAATAAGTTCAGTTGGTAATCACATGTAAAGGGCGTCGTTGAGATCGAGGAGTCTGCTTAGTCCGATCCAAGAGAGAGCACTAACAAAGTAACATCGGAAAGAAACTACTTTACTAAACCAACTTATAAAACCAGTTACCTTTGAAATGAAATTAAATAATTAGCACGTTATATTTTTGGTGCAAGGTTTCAGACCATGGCAATCAACATGAGACCACTCTCACCTTCACGCGATTTCTCCTTCATGGTTCGGTGATTCGGTAAACTGTGTAATATATACCTTGACAAGAACTAGAAGCTCATGAATATTTACTGTTCTTTCTGGCGAGAAGTCATTTATTGTATCCACAAACAATCAAATGTAATAAAACGGCGACGTAATTTGCAGCTGTTAAAAACAGATGTGGTGTTCGTCCATTTCAAACTGACGCGAACCAAATGCGGGAGTGGCAGCTATTGCGGAAGCAATAACACGGCATCAGCTGAAGTGATTTTTCGAAGAGAAAAACGAAATAAATCCCAAGACATTCATCTTACTAGTAAGCAGACAGGAGTAGAACAAGTAAAAGAACAGGAACATAAGGTCCATTAAAGTCCTTCTCGTGCAAAATGAAACGAATAGAAGTTCTTGCACATGCATTTCACACATAAAATCTTCAAGAAAAAAGTCGAGGATTTATATCGAATGCAGGGAGCCAACCAATAATGCAGCCAGCAAACTCAACGCTGTTGATTTCTCTACTGCGGGACAGCCTGAATTCGTTTCTGAACTTGGAGTGACTTCCGTCGTTTCGTTCTCGGGCGTGAATGCCTTAGTAAATCCAGACCCTTTCCTGCAGTTCGGTTCGAAATTTAAACGAAAGTATGCTAATTCGCGATCTAAGTCAGAGTCAGAGACATGGGCCTTTTTACCTCCTTTCGCGAACTCATTACAATAAGTTCCAACTGGAATGTGGAAGTAATACTTGTGGTGGTATGAACCATCCCTGGCAAAAATCCCGTACCAGTAGTTGCTGCAAGATGCATCTTCGTTGTACGGTTTCCCATGGCATTCCCGGAGCACGGGGGAGCAAAGAGGGATATCTTCATCATAATAGAAAGCTTCAATGCCGTGATGATATGGCCCGTTGCGGATGGAGCGGGAAGCGAGAGTAGGAAACTGCGGCACAAAGTCAAAAGCGTTAACCATTCGCCAGCTGTTGTTCACAAGTTGATCGTGCTGTAATGCGTAATCGTAGTCGCCAACTCGCGGCATGCCGAAAGTATAGGACACTACGTCTCTCCGTGGTGCTAGTTTATTATAGACGATCCAAGCGCTCGTTAATGAAGCGATTGCCCCCCCGAGCGAATGTCCAGTGACCCAAATTCGGTAGTCTGGATGTTTCAATCGAAGATGTTTCACTTCATTCTCCAGACTCGGCCACAGTATGTCAAATGCCTTTTTCCAGTAAACCTGCACTTTACCGTCCAGAAACGGGACCTTGGGATAGGCAAGGGAAGTGACGAAGATCTCGAAGGCCTGAGAGAAATCGACGGAGCCTCGAAATGCAACAATGATGGCCTTTTCTTTGTTCGAAAGGGCAACATATCCCAAGCAATCGTTGCCGACTATCATGCCACAATCCTCGGTTACAACTTTCTTGATGGTCACGTCAGGATCTGTAAATATGTATTCCAAGCATTGCTGGTGGTCTCCGTCATCATAGGCCGCTGCCGACAAAAGCACCATCTTGTAGGCCATTTTTTTATCAAAGCGTGGCAGTGCAGCGACACAGCCCGTCGTATCGACGATATTCTCAGTCCCATTGCACTTGGTCGATATGGAGCCCTCAACGTAACACCCATCGTCCCTTGGGCACCATCTGCACGATTCCCCATTCCAACCGCTTCTTTCCACGCAGCGTTTGCAGTCCCTGTAATCCTCGCACGCAGCGTCGCAAGCGGTCAAAAACAAAAATAATCCAATACATGCCAAGAAGGATCCTCGAGTGAAACCCCGCATTCTCGTAACCGAACAAGGTCAATCCGAAGAATTCACTGTACACTTACTGGATCGAGAGGCACCACTCGTTCGCATAAAACTCATACAGTTCTAGTCCTACCTGATAAGATTATAAAGCTTGGTTCAGGCCTTTCAGGCCAGATAATAGGATATCGAATAGATTTTCGCTTGATTTTTTTCCTGCTTGACACCGTTGCCTTTGCCGTGGGCGAAGCAGCCAGGACGAGTCTGATTCTCATTCCGAAGGTCACGTATGTGAATGAGCGAGCCGGCCAGAAGAAAAGGCCCTCCTTTCATAAAAGGGAGCATGAATTCATAACCTGAATTGGTGGAACAGCTTCAACTGACACTGAAAAAGAAATTTATGCGGGTCAATCCATCGTGTTACTCATGTTACTTACGCCCGATTTTTTCCGAAGTTAATTAGACCCTGCCTTCTGAATTTTCAACTTCAGATCGTCCCTGAACGTATAACAATAGCCGGCATCGAGCTTTCGGTGACTATAATACTACGAATTTCTTCTGAAATTCTTCTTCTGAAGATGCAGCTGATGATGAAGCCGATGAAGATGCAGCTGATGATGAAGCTGATGAAGATGCAGCTGATGAAGCTGATGAAGATGCAGCTGATGATGAAGCTGATGAAGATGCAGCTGATGATGAAGCTGATGAAGATGCAGCTGATGAAGCTGATGAAGATGCAGCTGATGATGAAGCTGATGAAGATGCAGCAACAGCCCCATTTTTTTCTGCGCTGACTATGGGCCGGTTGCATTGCTTCGGCTAAGTCAGACTTTCCTGCGAAGTCTGACTTTGGGAGCCTGTCTAAAAATTTAGCCGGTTGCACTGACTCCGACTAATTTCAAAGCCTGACTTTCAAGTCTGTCTCATCTCAAGCCACCTCCGAGGTGTCTCAACCGAGTAAAGTCTGACCTGAAACGTCATCCTCTGCTTTTTCTCTTGAAGTTGTGGCGATGGCTCTCTTGATTTCTCTTCAAGAAAGGTATTCCGGGAAAGGTTTGATCCGTTGGAACGTTTGAGTGATTCGGAACTTCATGAAAGACACAGACTTGACAGGGAAGGAATTTCAAATTGACTGATTTGCCGGCTGACCAATAGAATCCGCGAAATCACGGGGCTCATGCGTTGCATTCGCAGGTCCAACCGTGCCTTGCTTTCCGCTTTTTTTGCAAGCGGGACATTTCTGAATCTTGTCGGGGATGATGTCCGAGTGCACAAATTACTGCTTCTCGCACAGTCCATAGGGTTGTCAGCGCTATTTGTCACAATATGGGCCAGTACATTCGTTTTCCTGTTGGGGAAAATGGACCGAGGAAAGTCAAGCGAGGCTTTCACGACGTGGGTGGAATTCCAAACGTAATCGGGGAAAAGTAATCGGGGCTATAGATTGCACCCACGTCCGGATTGCAGTCGCAAGCGTTGATGAACCAGCATACACCAACAGGAAAGGGTACCATTCCCCGAATGTGCAAGCCTTTGTTGACCACAGCATGCTGTTTACCAGCTGTGTTTTTGCACGTTGGCCAGGGGGGTACCCATGACTCTCGCATTTTCAAAAAAGCTGTCTTTCGGGAGCTACCCTGTGGAAACATTTCTGAATACCTATTGGGTGATAGTGGTTACCCATTGAGGACTTACTTGATGACCCCTTTCTTGCCACCCAGGAGTGCAACTGAGAGAAGGTAAGCATAATGTCGTACAGTTGCTTCTGTTAAGGGCCATACAGCAGTTGCCACTGTATTGGATTTTTATTTATCTTTCTTAAGAAAAGTTTTAATCAACTCCAGGTATAACTATAATAAAGGAATATCTACGCCTGTGGTACCTCCTCCAAAAAACCAGGGTTGTTAAGGGTGCAATCGCACTTTCTAATATGAGAAAGGCAGACTTGGATTAGCCAGAGGTAGTGCAACCGAAGCTCAAGTCCGACTTTTCCAAATCCGACTTTTGGAGAAGTCTGACTTATTCAAATTTGACTTTGATGGGGGAGGAGTGCATCCGGCTCTATTGCGCAATGCCAGCTTGAGTCCTTGAGACGTGACATCCCTACGAGAGGCCGCTTCCGAGAAGATAAGACACCCGGATGCGTCAGACTATATTGAGCCCTTGCGAATTCCAGGGAGGAATGGAATCCGGCAGCACTTGAAGCCGCCCCCGCACACAGCCTCAGCACCCACTACAACATTCCCATTGGTGAATCATCCGCTTAAATCCATTTCGCCATGTCCATTGGTGTTTCATGCGCTGTCAAGAGGTCGTCTTCTCTTCCCAGCATTTAGTTACCGCAAAAAGGGGTCGGCACGCTGCTGTTCATCGATGGAAAAGTCGACAGCAAGAAATACATTGAAATCTGGGAGAATGCCATGATTCCATCGGGGAAGGAACTACACCCTGATGTCATACTTGCAAGGCAACTCGTTAATGGTTCGAAAATCAACAGATGGAGGTGCAACCATGGCCAGTCAAAAGTCCAGATATGTCGCCGATTGGGATTATCTGGGTAGTTTTGAAGTCTGGCATCAGAAAACGACGACCGAGAACCAAAGATTAATTTCGGGCATCCCTGCTGGAAATTTGGGGCGCCATTATTTCCGAACAATGCGTTCATCTCGTCTCCAGTACGCCTGACCGATTGGAAGCTCTAGTCACGTCGAGAGGTGAAGTCGCGAAATATTAGGGCCGATGCCAGAAACATTTTTGAACATGAGATGTGGTGGCCGAACTGTTTTTTGGAAAATTTGACGTTATTTCGAGAGTTAATAACTTAACTTTGATTACTACTTTACATTTATTTGTGAAATGAGAAGTAAAAAATAGTTTGCAGAGAAAATCATTCTGCCCGAATCCCTTTGGAAGTGGGTGGTAATTTCATTCCTCGGCAATTTTTATGCAGTTTTCCAAACACCTGAATGTGTTTACTTCCACCGAAAGTGGATAAGTCTTTTCCTGATGATCAGACTCAGCTTCCTATGATCATCATTTTCCTTTCATGATGGAATTTGAGGTGAGTGAAAAATGGAGCCCCTGTAGTCATATGCTTAATGCATTCATCCTCTCTTTAACCAGAGCTGGAATTTTCTGAAGTATCACATGGCTGGGTTATCTGTTTAAATAAGTATTCTGAGGGATCCCTTTTTTAACCCAAAGATCGTGATGAGAAACATTTAGGATCAAACCAAAGGTAGAGGTAGCTCATCTTAGCAGGATCAGGCCATGACTCGCAATAATAACGACGCAAATACCATCTGCTTACACCCAGTGAAGGGTGTAAAGCATTTACAGTAGAAGTGCGATTTTGCAGACCTACTCACTCGCCGAACAAGAACCAACTTGCCCAGCTATGAGCCATCCTTTAATCAATAAAAATTATCGAATGGGAAGGGGTAGCTACAGACTTTGAACGACAAAGTTACATCTGAAAAAGCCGCATGTAAATCGTGCTAAGGATCTAATTCTACTTCCTAGACGGACAAATCCGACTTTTGCGCCCTTCTAATTATGGAAACCATATCAATAACTAGAACAATAGCAATAGCAATACGAGAGAAACACGCACAATACAGTGAGGCCAGAGGATGCGTTGAATCCCATCATTCAATGAATTACACTATGCATTTATAATCTCAAGTTGGCTAACAATGTGCAGCGCTCACACTTCCTTCTTTCTCATCAAAATAGCCCCAAATCTTGTCACCCTAATGGAAGTCGGTGGTCAAGGTATCAAGATTTGGGAAGGGACATCAAGAGGCGATAGGACTCAGATATATCCCACGTCGAGATCGAGCGTTCCAGCACCTGTAACACGAGATAGGCTAACTCTTAATGTTGATTTTTTTTAAAAGTATATCCTATTATTTTACTGTCAAGTCATACAAACGGCTAGTCCCTTAGCACTTACTCTACACCTTTGGTTTTGTTAATGAAGTCTTGTCCCCCCTTTAAGCAAGTCACGGTTGGTTGCTTGGTAGCGAGAAATAATTGCTCTCTTCAGAACACTGAATCGTGGAAGTAGAGCCAGGGGCCTGAGAATTACAGTCTGCTGTTACGCATTATTCCACAAGATGATAGACTAAGGCGGAATCCTGCATGGAAGGATTTAAGGCAAGCCGAGGTTATTCTTCTGACACATTTGAGACTTTTACATGCAGAAACGAAATTATACTACTCATCGGGCATGCAAGACAAAGAGGTACATGCAATAGAGTCGTGAACTTCTCCCCTATCTTTCGGTGTCGAGACTTCCCCACATGCGAAAACTATGGGAATTGAATGTGATGTTACGAACTCATCGCTGTCTTCACATAATGGTTACAATCACCAACGAAAAATTGGACCAGGAAATTCCATGGAAATGACGTTATTTCCATGGAATTTTGCAGCCCCGGCTCAATTCCATTTTTAAATTTATTGGCAATCCCTGGAATTGCCATGACAGTAGCAAATCAGTCATGCGAATCCAAACCTTTTTTTTTGCAAAAAAATAACAGGTAGCAACATTTTGCATAAAACAATAGAATAGCATTACATATCTTTGGCTTGGGTCAAGGGAATAGGAGTAAAATGATGCAGTAACACGATTCCGACGTCTCTAAAGGAAGGTGCCACTTTTGGCTCTGGAATAAAGAAAATGTACTGATAATTGTACCATTCTTCTATTGAGCGGAAGTAGATCACGTGAGTAGACACTCCCCATCGAAAAGAGACCAGATGGAGTTCTTCAGAAATTTAAGGCATGCTAAGACTATGCCGAGTCTGGAACTTGAGCATGTCGACAGGAACCAGGGAGATGACTGACATACGAGGGTCACTCAATAAGTTATCTACCTGAATAAGAAAGAAACATCCGAGGGGAAAAATTGCACTTTATTTTTCAATGTAGTCACCTTTCAACTCAACACACTTATTTCGCTTTGATTCCAAGGATTTTATTCCCTGGGAATAGAAGTCAACTTCTTGTCCATCAAACCAATCAGAAACGGCAACGTTCAGCTCTTCATTGCATGAAAATATTTTTCCCCGCAAAATTTTTTTCAAGTGTCTGAACAGAAAATAGTCACTAGGAGCCAGATCCGGGCTGTAGGGAGGATGGTTGAGTCCTGAAAGCCACACTCCCTCACTGCTGCCTGAACATTCCATGATTTGTGGACGGGCGCGTTGTCATGGAGGAGAAGGACCCCCCTTGACAACTTTCCTCTGCGTTTTTCCTCGATGGCATCATGTACATTTTTCATGGTGGTAGCATAGGAATCGCCAGTGATTGCACACTCGTCTGGCATGAACTCAAGCAGCAGCAATCCCTCGCTGTCCCAAAACACAGTGGCCATAATCTTTCCTGCAGATTTCTGAACGCGAAATTTGCGAGGCGTTGGCGATCTCTTGTGCTTCCACTGCATGGACTCCTGCTTGGTTTCGGGGTCCCAGTGATGAACCGAAGTTTCATCACCAGTTACTACAGGGTGGTTAAAAAGTTCGTTGACTTTTTTTGACGCGCTCTGATGAAGTCAAATAAAGTGTTACTGCCACTATTTCTAGTTTTTTGTATCTGCTTACGTGTTATGAAAACCAAATTATCACCAAAATCCTAATGAGATAATATAAATTTGTATTATAGCATGAAAACAATTACAGCTGCCATAATTGAGCTCCATCAGGTCGGTCATCGGAATTGTGACATTGTTCGGTCATTTACCTCGTCCAGAGTGTCAAAGCAGCTGGTCTCCAAAACGGTCAAGTGGTTTCAAGAGACTCAGAACCTAGATGACANGCTCATCCCTTTCATATTCAGGTAGATAACTTATTGAGTGGCCCTCGTATGACATTCTGCGACGAATAGAAAACACCGCGTCCTGTTGGATTCTCCGTAAACTTGACTGTGAGAATCCTAGGTTGACCCATTTTTTATTGAACGAAATGCACGAAAATAAATATTTAAATGAATGTTTCAAACGTCAATAAATTAAGTCATTCAGAGTCCAATGTGCTTCCACATCAGCTGGAGTCTCAGCACTGCTCCAAATATTTATTTCCTTCGACTCCTTTCGGGCCATGGATCACAGGAAGAAGCTACGTCTTGGAAAATCCATGTAGGAGATACGCGAGGGGCTGAGAAATTTCTTTGCCAATGAAGGAGGCTGGAAAAAAGACAGACGTAATATGTAACAACATTATTGAAAAAGGTCAGATCTTGAAGATGGGCAAGTGCCCCTGCTGGTGGTGGAGGGGAGGAAATATCCTTGCGCTGACCTCCCATGGCGAGAAGACTGTGTCGAACTCCAATTCCCTTTGAATTTATTTTTCTGGTCATCTGTTACTGATGAATTTCGTGCCCTCATTCCCAATGAGTAGCAGAATCATTGAGTTACAATTTAAAGTGTTTTCGGTGCCTTTCTAGCGTGCGTTCTAATATTCAACCCCTGGAAAATCTGAAAACACGTTTTCGACGCATTCTAGAGTTTCCATGGGGAGAAGTTCCCTAGCATGATTTAAGTTAAGATTCTATTTTAATACAGGACTTTGATATTTATGAATAAGCATTCGAAACTATGAAACCATGCTGCACATTGTTGATGCAGGGGTAGTTGAGCCGCGCGCCCCTGAATCGTTACCTCAAGTCTCGTTGGCAAAATTTGATGGCACTACAACCGATTCAAAGCTAAAAGGAGCTCACGAGGTTAGTGGCTCGGTCGGTAGCACTTGGGGATTCCGCGAAGACGGAGCCAGGCTTGAAATCGACCCAATCGGGCAGTTTTTTTTTTCCCCGAACTCTGACCTCAGAGCATTCGGGAAGGGAAGTCTCTTAACACTTGGCACTCCCGACTTTAGACATGACTTGAAAAAATCCCCATTGTGGAGGCAGAGGAACACGTTCACGAAGTATCCCCCACCAGCTCGGAGAGAAGTATGCTAGAATTCCATAGCTGAAGTATATTCGTGGACTTACAGCTTCTTGCGCCTTGTGATTGTCGTATATCATCTTGACGCATCGCGCGCAACCTGAGTGGAGATGGCGTCGATCAATAATTTTATTTGCTTAGTTAGTTAGTTAGTTAGTTAGTTAGTTAGTTGGTAACTTTAATAAAAAAGCCGACCACGGGTGGAGCTCTTCTTGACGAAATCCCTTAAGGGAATAAAACCTATAGTAAGTGCGACAGCAACAATAATGTAGGAAAGGAGGAACGGATGATGACGTTCACGGTTTCGAAGACATAAAATCAGAGTTCCCCAATCCGAGTTTGAATGATGTGAAAGCGAAGTTTTGAAATGTAATAGGGAAACGCGGAGAACGGAAGAGAGGGATGCGATGGTTCGCTTTCCTTGACAGGAAAAGGAATGCATGACCTGTTGGTCAAGTCATTTCAAGTTCGATCAATTGACCAGGTACTGACTGTTACTACGAAGTCCTTTATTCAAACAATATTGTCCCCGAAAGCGACATACCTACCTGACATTGCAAGTATATGGTTATGAAGGCAACAATTGCAAATAAGATATTTGAATTCTTCGTTCGGAGAAGCGACTACCAGAGATTGTCGAAGGGATGTGCCTCAGTAACAATGCACACTAATGACAAGGAATTTCTAAATTTAACATTACCGGGGGTGTCACCTTTTTCTTTTAAATAGTCTTAAATTTAACGTGTTAACATTTTTCCTGTTTCCTTTCTGAGCACTTTCCGGTTTACATGAAACGCCGATGCACTTTCGCCCCCACTTCCTCTTTTCTTTATCTGGAAGTTCCCTTGTTTAAATGGGTTACATGCGACTTCCACGGAAGACATTGCTTCGATGGACACCCCTTCGCCACTTACTCGACTGGGAACTTCTTCGGATCGACGCTTCTATGGCGGACTCTCGTCATATGGGGTTCAATGAAGTTAGATTTGGCATGCGGACAATTCATCACGCGATAATACATCGGTGACTGCGTAATCAAAGGAAATTTTTAACTTGGAAGAACAAAAAATATGCCATTCATCCGAAATACATTTTTTGCAAACAGACATGAAAATATATATCTGGCATACTACCGTGCTTGAATGCAAGGCCCTTCCAGGGGGGCATATAAAAGAAGCATGAATGAAAATGTTGAAATGAAAGTGCCACAAGCAAAACTAATCAGTTTCCCACCTATTTCAAACAAGATTACAGATTAAAATAATAAAAGTTTTTTGCATGGTGTGTTCTGGATTACCAGATAATTTACTTTTCAGGTTCAACCAGGAGGAAATAAGAATGTTTGGGAACAAAAGGAAAAAATAAGTGCTGCTGCATCCCTAGACACGTATATGCTAATTTCACGTGATGAACACAATCATTGTAATCCATTCATGTCTATTCAATGTCCAAAAATCAAGCTTTATATCACCCCCAATGTCAATCTTCATGCTCATGGGAGAGGTAAGAGTCAGTATATATGGCTTCCACTACACGGTTTCCCAAAACTCTGGATTCATAGGGCTATCTCAATGCAAATGTTTTCACTTTGAAAATTCCAGTAGATACTACTGACGAGACTTCGTATTTACATATAAGTCATGAGTTTGGTCAGTGAGTAAGTTAATTTGTTTAATTTGTGATACAATTAGTGTCGCTCGAATATTTTTCAAATTAAAATTTAGCCTTGAGATGACCCTATGAATCCAGAGTTTTTGGACACCCTGTAGAATAGGACTTGATATGAGGAAATCCTTACATAGATAGATAGTTGCAAGACGGCCTATCTAATCGGGCCGACAGAGTGAGCCTTTGAACGCATGTCTTATTTTCCTCTTGGCAGTGCAGGAGCCGTGATAGGTGAATACGACAACCAGCTGCTACACTTGGGAACAGGTAAGCGGAGAGTTTTTATTATCTTGGTCTGCTCTTAGTTCCTTCACATCAGCACAATCTCTATTAATATTTTAATGAGCCAAAATGTCATTCTATGACCTGACTTCAAAAGGAGTGATTTGACTTATAATATCTTCGGTTGACAATGGACATCTTCAATCAAGTAATTTCTAGCTAAGAATTTAATTTCTTATTTGAAAAATAAAATATATTTCGTATATAGACTACGTTGATGTGGAGGAGCAAACATGGAAACTGTTGCTGATGTCATCGCCAAGTTCCCAGACCATATTAAGCATCTCGACTTAGATACCGTCTTGGCAGACCTGAACGCTGAGGGCATCATCAAGCATGACGAATATCTCGAGGTGATCGAACAGCCCACCAACAAGAAGTTGCTGCTCTTACGGAAGACCTTGCCCAGTCGAGGGGACCATGCCTTCCCCAGGTTCCTCGAATGCCTCCGTCGACGGGAGCATTTTCAACTTGCTGACAGGATGGAAGAGGGTATGTTCCTTGTCAATGGACCAAGTTAGAGTTCTAGGTAGAAATAACATTTGGAATGTTTAAAATAGCCTATCCTTCTGAATTATTCAAATGGAGCTGAAGATCAGAAAGGCGGTTTACATTGATTTGCAGCAAAATTATAATAAATTGACATTCTAAAAACGATTGTTATCTTCATGACAGAGTGGCGCAAGATAGAGAAAGAAAGAGTTTCCAACTCGATGGTGCCAGAGAGAAAGCCTCTACCGGGAAAACCAGCTCCTATAGCGAACGCCGGAGCTTGCAAAACAGCCACGGTGTCGAAAGGAGCATGTGCAGCCGCTCCTAAGCCCAGCGGGCAACAAGGTTATTTGCAGCATTCTACTCACCTGCCTCCATTTCTCAGGTTTTCTACTGGCCATGGCATAGGGAGAATGAGATAACGTGTGTTTCCAAAGACAATGGGCCCTTGCATATTTGCAGAACATATATCATTTCATTTTGTCTCATCAGAGCAATCTTTCGTGTGGTTAAGCGGTTTTCTGTTGACCATAAATCGTTGATGGGAGTTCCCTATTCTCTGGAAATTGCAATGCTTCTATGATGTAATTAAGTTATGACTTTTTGCTCGACTTAAGCAGGAAAAAGGTTAGACATCAGAGAATTCAACATATTGTTCCAGAGACATCATACGAAAATCCAGTAAATCGAATGTCCTTTTTCCTCACTCTAAATTTGAACACTGTCTCCCATCACCTTTTTGCTAAACAGTCTGAAGATAACGACCTGCTTGGTCAAGATGATTTGGCTTACATCGTATTCACTCCTACACACAATGCGGTGGCTGGAACTTTTCAATTCTTATTGAGAATTACATATTCATTCATTCTGCTCAATAGGACGGTTATTTTTTAAATGACCAGAAACGCATAATTTCTCATACTAGTCGTGTTGCGAATGCACGATAGGAGATATTGCATGCATTTGTGGTTATTGAGGGTAAAAGTTTCAGTCCCACGGTTCCGCAGGTTACAAGTGCCTGTACTTGCTTCGGCGATTGCAAGTGACACCTTTTGCGTTTCGCTGAAAATGGGACGACGCTGCATTGTTTCCTCGTCCAGGCAGAGTCCTCTGAGTTGGAAACATGACTATGGACACCACTCAGAGGCAATACAGGGACCATACTGTACTACCAAAATTCTGGCCTCATGATGATTGCCAAGTAGAAAGACTCCAGTTCTTGACATTGTGACTTCAATAATTTGTCTCGCATCTCATTAATTTTGACTTGACGCATCGTGCGAAAGGGCTTGTGCTGATAGTTTGTTCAAACAATCAAGGCCTCGATTGCATTCTTTTCATTTCGTTCTTGGTCCTTTTAGGATCGTGAAAATGAGCACTATCCGACATACCATTCCAGCCTTGCATCATAGAACTCGAAGTCAGCATCGGCCTAATGTCTTTGCCAGAGGCGTGTACCTACACATGCCAAATTGTTAATGCTATAACTCATCCCCATTGTCATCATTAACAGACTATACGAAGCTCTTCCTGAATGTACTTACAATCATACACAAAATCTCCCTAATATTCCAAGAGTAAGGAGGAAATGAGCTATCCTCGTGTCGTTCGAAGACCATTTATTATGCCCCGGCAGGCGCACGACCTAAATGTGTCCAGATTCGAATCATAGACCACCAGTACCCTCTCATTCCGATTCAGATGGGAAGACCACGGAGTTTCCCAGACCCCAAGGTTTTCAGAACATGCGAAATGTACAATTTCTTTGCAAGCAGTACTGAAAATGAGCGCCATGATTAGGCCTAACTGGAAACCTATAGTACATATTTTCAGCCCTTCATTGTTGGCCTCAGATTCATAGGAATGTCTAGTGAATTTTGCTGTCCTATCCGTATAGAGAAGAACGCAGTCCAAGCGTTAAAGGAACTCTGTGAGAAGAATTCTTGGGACCCTCCCGAATATATTGACGTGAAGGAAAGTGGCGAGCCGCATAACAAAATGTTCCTGGTGAAGGTATAACGCAACTATACAATTATTTTCCATCAAAATCTCTCTCTCTCTTGAATCTCAAGGCAAGTACGTAACAAACTTCTCGCAGGTGGTGGTGTACAAGAAGACGTATCAACCGAGCTTGCTGAGCAAGAGCAAGAAGGAGGCTAGGATTGAGGCTGCTTCCCTTTGTCTCCGGAAGCTGAGATTCGTGTGAAATTTGGGGGTGACAAGGGATTCTTCAATATTATGCAAATAGCGAATACGTGTTCATGAAGTGCAAACAAACTCGCTATGGTGGTGCCTTCGGCGCTTCACTGTCCAATATTGTGTTTCATTCATTTATTTATTTACAAAGTGGCAGAAGATTTATAATAGCATGTGCCTTTCAAAAAGTTTATCGAGAGAGAATGAACCGATTATCTAATCGAAATAATTTCTCTAATAGTTTCTTGTGTGCCAAACTTCAAACCTCTCCATAATCTGCCCTGAGGGGTGATACTTGAAAAGTAGGATCTGTACTCAGCAATCGAATAGATACTTCTGAGCCAAGTTTCTACAAGTACTTTCTTTTGTTTTATTTTTCATTGGATCCGTATGGATTCCGGAAAATGCTTCTTTTGCAAGAAAAATGTGCCGTCAGTGGTTTTACCAAAGAATGAATATTTTATTCATGGATTCCGTGTCTTGAAGAACCAGATACATACTAAGTTCAGCCTTACCATTTTGCTCATTTTGCTGGTGCCAAAATATACAGGGTGGTTCAAAAGTCCGTACTTATGGGTATTTTTAATTAATTAAATTTCTCAATGAATGAGTGCAGCAAAATTAGTAACGGAAGTACTGATAAATATTCAGTGGGAGTTATGTGCCAGGATTGATATGTGTATGCAAATTCATGGCATGCGATTCGAGCGTTTAATGAAGTAAAGGTAAATTAGGAAATCTGCCTATGAGTCCGGAATTTTTGAAACACCCCGTACAGTATTTGGAAAAGCCGATGCAGGCAAGAGCTGTGCCCTGGGGGGATACACCTCAAAATATGGAAATTTCTGAATTCACTATCGCCTCAGTTTTTGGTGTGCCAAGTTCCAAGTTCCCGAATCTGGTGGGAATAGAAAGGTGATTTCTATTCCCACCAGATTCGGTAGAACAAAAAGTAAATTCAAAACGTCACCCCAAGAATATGTCCCCAGGACATACATCTGAAACTTCCTATATTTCCTGAACTTAGTGTCTCAGCAGGCACGACCATGTCATGTTTCAGCTTTCCATGTCTCTCCGTTTGACTGAACTAAATATATATCTTTGAATTTCTCTCCCCCAAAAATTGATGCCACCAGGCCATATACCTTCGAAGTCGTTTTTTTTTTTCCTTCTGAACTCTGCTCCCAACATGTACTTGTGTACCAAGTTCCAGATCTCTAATTTCTCCAGAACATGGTTCGAATTAGCGTCAGTCACTCAGTCTATATATATTAGATACGTCTGAATCGGCTATCGGATCCTACAGAGACATGAGTCATGTTTCTGGAAGTGTCCAGAAACAAGACAATGATATGAAGGATTTCCACTTAGTCGTATTGCCTATATGAATGATATAACAATATATTGCGGGACCTGTTCTCTATGCGAATCAGCCAAGCCACCTCGCAGCCGTTCAACTCTAATTGCATCCAAGCTCTACTACTAGTTACTACAGGGTGGGCCACTTAAAAGTAGCCCGCCTCCTATAATACTGCGACAGTAAGAACGAGCAAGTGGATTGTTTTTCACCACCTTCGACCACCTCTGCCACGCTCGGACCAGAGGCGGGCTACTTTTAAGTGGCCCACCCTGTTCTATACTGGAACGTTGGTAGTCCAGTTATTTTTCATGGGCTAGTGGATATCCGCTAAATTCGAACATCAAATTCTTTCACCCTTTGCTTGGTAGGGAGAAAATGTTTATATGAAAATATTTGAACCGGTAATTATTTGGTGCTTTCAAGAATATACATCTTGCTATTTGTGTCTGCTTAGGTACGATATATTTAATGTCTGGATCAAACGCATCCTCAAAAGGGGGAAAGCAATCTAAAGAAACAAAGTAATTTTCTGGTACGGTATGGGTTAGAAAATGAGAGAGAGTGTAGTCTTAAAATATACTGGAATTTAACCATTTAGGTCCTGGGGGGACTCAGAAGTCCCCGCATATTAATCGAATAATATACTTTAGAGTTATATTAGGCATGACCTTGAGACTTGGAGTGACTTCCGAGTCCCTCCGACCCCACCAACTCACTTCTTCCACAATACCACAGTTGTAATATTTTTGTGGGCATTTCATTCTTGTACCATTGCAAGCTATAAAAATGACGAAAACAATGATATCAAAGAATTTGGTGGTGCTCAAAGGAGGCGAGGAAACCCACCCCCCTGTCGCCTCACTGCACAATGCCATGCTAAAAGCTTTCGAGGTTTTTTTTTGCCCTACTTTTCAGCCCCACCTTTTGAGAGGAAATCGTCGAACACTGGCCATCGACAATTGCAACTCTCTGTGAGGCATTGATCAAGCAAGCTACGAAACGGTGAGACCAGAACTGAAGATTACATTGATGAACTATGCAACCACAATACCTAAAGTATTAAGAAAAAAGGTGGTAGGTCTTTTTTGTGGTGTCTACGATCCGTAATGGGCAGAAAAAAATTACGAGGTCTACATTTTTTTAAATACATTTGCAACTCTANAAAGTAGCCCGCCTCCTATAATACTGCGACAGTAAGAACGAGCAAGTGGATTGTTTTTCACCACCTTCGACCACCTCTGCCACGCTCGGACCAGAGGCGGGCTACTTTTAAGTGGCCCACCCTGTTCTATACTGGAACGTTGGTAGTCCAGTTATTTTTCATGGGCTAGTGGATATCCGCTAAATTCGAACATCAAATTCTTTCACCCTTTGCTTGGTAGGGAGAAAATGTTTATATGAAAATATTTGAACCGGTAATTATTTGGTGCTTTCAAGAATATACATCTTGCTATTTGTGTCTGCTTAGGTACGATATATTTAATGTCTGGATCAAACGCATCCTCAAAAGGGGGAAAGCAATCTAAAGAAACAAAGTAATTTTCTGGTACGGTATGGGTTAGAAAATGAGAGAGAGTGTAGTCTTAAAATATACTGGAATTTAACCATTTAGGTCCTGGGGGGACTCAGAAGTCCCCGCATATTAATCGAATAATATACTTTAGAGTTATATTAGGCATGACCTTGAGACTTGGAGTGACTTCCGAGTCCCTCCGACCCCACCAACTCACTTCTTCCACAATACCACAGTTGTAATATTTTTGTGGGCATTTCATTCTTGTACCATTGCAAGCTATAAAAATGACGAAAACAATGATATCAAAGAATTTGGTGGTGCTCAAAGGAGGCGAGGAAACCCACCCCCCTGTCGCCTCACTGCACAATGCCATGCTAAAAGCTTTCGAGGTTTTTTTTTGCCCTACTTTTCAGCCCCACCTTTTGAGAGGAAATCGTCGAACACTGGCCATCGACAATTGCAACTCTCTGTGAGGCATTGATCAAGCAAGCTACGAAACGGTGAGACCAGAACTGAAGATTACATTGATGAACTATGCAACCACAATACCTAAAGTATTAAGAAAAAAGGTGGTAGGTCTTTTTTGTGGTGTCTACGATCCGTAATGGGCAGAAAAAAATTACGAGGTCTACATTTTTTTAAATACATTTGCAACTCTATGGCAATCCGATAAATAAACTAGATGTTCTTTGTCATAGGAAATATTATCTATAATACTACAGAATAGGAGAGCTGTACGTCCGTACGTCCTGGGGAGGGGTGGGAGGCGGACGGGGGCAGGGAGGGCGAGGAGGCGGAGGGATTGGGGGGCGGCAGTGGAACTTTCGCGGCTGTTCTGGGGGTGAATAAGAAGGGGGAGGGGTGGGGGCCGAGGAGGTGCGGGGGAAGCGGTGGGGAACGGAGGAGGTGGGGAGGCGGGGGTTGGGATGGTGGGAGGTCAGAAGGAGGGGTGGAAATCGGTTACCTGAAAGCATTGTAAAAAACCTGGGTCTGGTACAGTGGTGTCACAGATAACAAACCATCCAAACCGATTCCTTTCATCGCTGAGTGCTGTTTGTTTTCCACAATACCGCCCGTGTCTATACTTAACGATATAATAGGGGAGCTATAGGTACGTACGTCCGTGCGCATAGCCATCCATCCATCTGTCCCACAAGAATACCAGAGAATATTCTAGAACTTTCTGGAAAATTATAGAAAATTGTACGAAGGCCATAATGTTTACGATAGAAAGTTGAGGTAAACTAGAATTTCCTGGAAGCTGGTAGAATATTGTGGAGAATGTGGTCCAGTTTCCATTTCAGGACGTTTTCTAACCACCCAGAGTTTTCCATTGTATTACCTGCTTGGTGGACCAACTGCTGCAGACAGGCCCGACCTAACAAGGCGTGTTTTCAAACTGAAGCAAAAGGAGCTGCTCTAAGATTTGTACTTGGGAAACATCTGGCATACATATATGAGATAGAATTTCAGAATTTCAACTCACTCGCCGAACTCGAACTAACTTCTCCTTTGAGTCAACCATGCGTCAATAAAACTTCCCGACTGGGAAGGGGAAGCTACCTGTGAAGCTGTTATTTATGTATGAGTCAAGTCGGATTAATTGATTGCATTCTGTGGAATATTTGACCTGCTTCTATTTTCGTGATGCCGATTCATCGACATAAGCTGATCATAGAGCATCTTTGGTCGACATAGGACATTAAATGGAGCTTATTTCCTGTTACTAAAGAGGCACTGGGTGTAATTTTGCACAGAGATTTATTCGATAATGCAGTTTTATTTGCCGATTTATAATGCATTTTCACTGTAATAAAGCTGAATTATTGGATAGTTCAAAAATCCACACACAGTTTCGAAAGAAAAAGAAGCTAGGGTAAGTGCTAAGAATATCGGCACTAGGGGTAATCTCGGCACTTTGCAATCGCCAAATTACTGCTTTCACTACTAGTCCTCCTAGCCACGGGTAGATAAGTTTTCTCATATGGTGGGACTAATGCTAAAATGTGCGTAGTCATATTTGCTGTTTTGAGGTTTTGGGATCAATAATTAACGTTCAGGTATGGTGTAGGGTTGAAAATGGCCCTCATGCAATACTGATGCTATGCCAATAAAGAAGTGTCATCAGAAGTTAATGACATCCAGTTCAGCAACAGACGAGACAAAATCAGGGCTATTAACCTAGTGAATTCCTGAAAAGATTGAATGAGTGAACGCAATGTTTACAACAAGTTCCAATGAAAACATTGAGAATCATAACTTTATGCTGGACGTTGCACCTCCTCATTTCACCAACAATGTGCGAACACGTTTGTATAAAGCTTTCCCTTGAAGATGGATCGGAAGACGAGGTGTGCCGGAATGGTTTCTTCGCAGCAGCCCTGGCTAAACACTTTACGACTCCTTTATGTTGGGCTGGACGAAAGAAGTTTTTTATGCCAAACCCAAAAATCTTAATGAATTGGAAGGGGAAAAGAGTTATTAACAGCGTACCTTGACACACATTACGATCAGCATTGGGAAACATACCCGTTCGCATAAGGAAATGTTATAACAATGCAGGAGCACACGTGGAAGTGTGAAGTGTGCACGAATAGAAACCTCTCCAACTGCTGCGGAATTCCCAGTTAGTTTAATTAAATTCCGTTTAAAAAATAAATGAGTATTCACAAGCATTTTGAAATAGGGAGTTACTCATTATATTCCCTGTAGTTGCGATGTACCAAGATTTCCCACAATCGGCTTCTTTTAAATATCCTTGAAAATATGTTTTCATCTCCTTCAATTCCAATAGAGGAAGATTCCAATGGGAAAGAAAAACCTGGAGCATCACGTAGTCTTTTCTAACGGTGGAGATAAGGGAAACCTCGTGAGATTGAGACTAATTCAGGTGCCCTTCCACTCCCATCCTCCTGTCAGTCATGTGGGCCGATAAACTCTTATCACATTTTCCTCTAAGGAGGATATCGGGAGCCACGACGCTTTTACAGGAGGAGAGGCTGCTTTACTGGTAAATGGTGAGTGAATGCTCTCGTCAATCGTATCCCCTTACATATTTTGCTTTAAAATCCGTTTTTTGATCCGCTTAAATTTCAACAAAAGGTGTCATTCTTGTCCTAGAGACAACTATGCGGACGATGCTTAAAAATATGTAATCTTATTGAATTTTGAGGAAAAAGGTCAAATACCATTTTTCTCAAAAAATTAAAACCGGCCAAATATTGCCAGGTTTGGAATGGTAATTTGCATGCGCGACTACATTGAAATAGCTTTCTTTCCAATGTAATATTTCAGTCAGAAGTACTCATTTTTATAGTAACCCGTTTTTCCTTTATTCATCAGAGTATTTACATGCTGAGTTCTCTTTCTTCAATTCCATTTCAGTCTATAATGATGTAGTCCACAGCCAAGAATATGAAAGCCGTAGCAGACGTCATCGCTCGCAATGCAGAAGATTTGGCATTTATCCAAATAGATGCTATCTTGGGAGACCTGAGGGCAGCGTGCATCATACAATATCAGGAATATCTCGATGTGATCGAACAGTCCATCCAGAAGAAGTTACTGCTCCTGCAGGAGATCCTGCCACGTCGGGGGGACGATGCCTTCCCCAAGTTCCTCGAATGCCTCCGGCAACGACGGCACGTGTTGCTCGCTGACAGGATGGAGAGGGGTAAGCGAACTATTTCTTTCTGCAACTTCAAAATCGTCTAGCGTTTCTCGTCCTTCACTCATCATGTAATGTACAGAGGGATGTGAATTCTGCCTCTGCAAGGTTATTTTCAATAATGTTTTCAAATAATTTGGTTTTAATAATAGAAAGCTAAGATTCTACACGCTTCTCTTTTCATTTTTAGAGTGGCGCTCGCTGCTGAATGAGGGTGGGTCTAGGTCCATAAGAGAAAATGGCGAAAAATCAGAGGGATGTTCAGATCCAAGACTACCGACACCCGGATCAATAAAAGCAGAAAACACCACGGATGGAGAGCCTGCCGAAGATTCGAAGGACAAGGAACCAAAAAGTTTGTCACAGTTACTTGCTTCTGTGTTCATATTACTGGGCAGTTTCATTAGCTAATTTGCCATTAACATACCTTCCGTTAAATAAAGACCTGAGCGTTGGAAACAAGAAAAAGTTCACCCGAACAGATCTTTAACCAAGGATGGTCCTTATAAGGTAGTATGTTCCTTCTTGGCTCCCACTTAACTCAATCCCAATGGACCTGTCTGATTCTTTTCATGCTAGAACACGAATGCCATCAGAGGAGGAAGGCCGCGTTTGGCTCAGGATATCGAACTATTTTCTCTCTCCCAACTGGGGATAACCGATTGCTCAGGTTTTTTAAAATGGTATAGAAAAAAAAATTAGGAAGCATATGAATCCCTTCCTTTAGATGGACACTCGTTTCTGTGTGAGGGTGCATCCAGGCCTATAGCAGGAGATGGGGAACAATTAGAAGAAAAATCTTCACCCAAATCCCAAACAGGAAAAACAACCGCGACTTCAGATGGAGAAGCTGCTGAGGTATCCAGGAACAGCGAGTCACAAAGTTCGTCACAGTCAATTGTTCACTTGCATACACTACTGAGAGTTTCCACTAGGGGGCACAAGGGATAGGCAGATAAAGTATGCCACAAAGGATAACGGGGCGGATATATAAATATATTACTTTCTATTATTTAGGGAATCCAGTCCAAGTACTGAAAGAGTACTGCGACAAGAATGGCTGCAAAGTTGAATATATTGATGTTGATGAAAGTGGACCACCGCATGACAAAAAATTTATATCGAAGGTGAGATGCCACGTTTATTTTTTCCCAATGAGGTGAAATACTCCTATTTTGAGATGCTATTAGTGAGATAATTTTTTTCAGGTCGTCATGACGTTTCAACCGGATGAGCCAAGCAAAACCAAGAAGGATGCGAAGGCTGCAGCTGCTTCCCTTTGCCTCAAGAGACTTGGACTCGTGTGAAACTTAAAGAGAGTGCTGGATGCTGGAGTGCTAGAGTGCTGGATGTTCCCTGACGAAAAGGTCCTATATGAATCCTATAGGAAACACATGCTTCCGATTGAATCCTATGGTATTCTTATATAAAACTGCATTATTCCAATTGGAATCCTATAGGAATGTCATAGGAATCGTATAGGGCTGTTTCGTAAGTGTTGCACGGTGCTTGCATGATTTATATCATGTTTGACATTCATAATTCAAATGTATTTTTACATCCGGAATGCATTCCCATGTCTGGTAGTTATAGCCGTTAAAAAAATGGTCCTATATCTTCCTCATAGACTTTTCTTCAACACAAATACATTCCTGTAGATTTCGGCAGTCCTTCGATGGATAACTTCCTGCATGAAGTGCATGCAATATCATTTCCTTATCCATTGCACCTCCAGACTGCCCTCACAAATAAGTTAATATATATTTTTCACATCCGACAATATTATAAGATGCTCGGCCATCAGCTCTAATAATTTTTCAAGATGGCAGCAATGCTATAGGTAGCTACAGATCCAAGGGTGAAAAGCAACGCAAGAAAACGCTGCCTAGAGGCAATGCCAAGCTTCGAACCCTTACTCTGAAACGGACCTATGCAATATATCCACCGTGCTACGCGCGATACAATTATAGCAAAAAAATACATGCACATGACTGTGAAGACAGAAAAGACGTTGCATCTCGTGACTTAATGCCATTGCTTAGGATTTCAAGAGAGGTAATGTTAATTGGAGCAAAAATTCAGACTTTTTCGACTAAGAAATGCAGCATCTCACAGACGACGCCAAGTTCAGACAGTTCCTCCAATCGTGTGCTCAATGCAATCCAAGTTAGGGAATTTACGTTAAAATCCTCAAAGTCCGACACGTCCGACTGGGTGGGCCCATCCCTGTCTGTGGATCAATATTGATACAACGTTGTAACACAATTGAAGTCTCAAAATCCACACATGCTTTGAGTCAATGTCAAAGAATATTGAATAACAATTGAATCAATGTTGACTCAACGTTGAAATGAGACAAGTCGAAAAGATTTATCAGCAGGCACTGCGCATGCACTGATTAAAATAGCACAAACGGATATACTCGCTTGCGCCCTTCGATCACTAAAGCCTTTCTGGAATCATCAACGTGATTCCAACCCTTTTTTACCATCTCGATTAGGGTCTATGTCAAGATCAGATAAGGACGTTCGGGTCTTGGGGAAGGATGTCTATGTATTGTGCAGTAATTGCAATCACAGCTGTCATTTTAGCTGTCCATCACTTAATGAATCCTTCCGACCCAAGAGACTATTGATAGTTTAGGCATATTTTCCTGATTATGAGAACGGGTCTCATGGAGTCAGATCAGCACGTGAACATTGTTGTCTCCGTTCCCGTGCCAGAATTATTGCGGAACTCTTTGGTTTGTGCTGGATCTTTCCTCGAATGTACTGAAGAATTCAAACACCTTCTCCTGTGTTTTCTTTGGAGAAAATATTAGGTACCGTTCAAAAGTACTAGGGACGCGTGCCAGTTGCATATATGTGGTCACCCCCTGCGTTATCCACCTCACATTGAGATCAGGAAACCTTCATTGTGCGAATGTCTCGCCGGATAACTCGCCCAACATGTGTTCATGGAATGTTGACTATGCATTGAATCATGATCATCAACACCCACCAACATCGTGAACATATTATCGTTGAGTCAACATAGTCGTGCACACTGAGAAGTTACATCTGAAAAAAGTCTCTGGTAATACATGCTCATGATATTATTCTTCCTTCTAGAGAGAAAAAAATTCCAGTAATGCGCTATATCAAACAAGGAAACCGCATGAGCAGCAGGATAATGGCAACACCACGAGGAACTCAAGCATACCACAGTGAAGCAATAGGAGGCCTTGAATCTCATCATCCAATTATTCAATACTTCTACCATGCATGTACTATTTTGAGCTGCCTATGTACAATGAACATTCTTCTTTTTCTCCATAAAATAACCTAAACACTCTTGATCCTAATGGGACCCAGTGGTCAAGATATCATGGTATCAAGGCATGAGAAAGGACATAAAAAGGCAGTTACGCCCATAGAGATATGGGCATAACCTTCGATTGGTCTGTTTCTCTTAAAGTTAGATATTAATGTTTATTTATGTTTTTTGTTTAAAGAATATTCTAGTTTCTTACTGACAAGTCCTCCTAATGCCTAGCTCTTTAAGCAAATACATTCTTCCTTTGTATATTCTTCTAGTGAAGTCTTCTAACCACCATTTGCAGCTGGCCACAGCTGGTTGGTTGGCTGCAAGCAATTTACTCCATTTAGAAGACTGAAAAGGGGAAGTAGAGCCAGGCGCCTGGGAATCCCACATTGAAAGATTTGAGTAATTCCGAATTATATTCATCTGATATGTTTGAGGCCTTTGCATGCAGAATTGATTCTGCTCATTGTGGATACGAAACCGAGAGATTCACGATTCCATGGCAATATTTTTTCCCTGATCCTTTGGTGTCGAATATTCCTCACACGCGAAAAGAAATCTGGAAATCGAAGGAAATGTTACGAACTCTTGGTAGTCTCCATATAGTGGTTTCAATCAACGACTTAGTTATTTCTCAGACAACAATGAGTTTAACTGAAATTTTTCTTCGCCTTATAACCATGGGAAAATACTACTTTCATTGTACCGAAGCTTCACTCGATGAGCGTCATTTAAATATTCATAACATGACGTTTTCATATTCTTAAACCCCCATGAGGGAAGATTTCCATGGGATAAAAATCCTTGAGCATCGCATGGCCCTTTCCAACGGTGGAGGGACAGATAAAGGATATCTCTGGTGACGAATCCAGGCGCCCTTGCAGCCCTGTCTGCCTGCCGGTCACATGGGCCGATAACCGCTTATCAATTTTCCTCCTAGGATGATGGGAACGCTTTCATGCTAGGAGTGGCTTTCCTTGCTTTACTTGGTAACTGGTGAGTCAATACTTTCGTCCTTTGCACCCCTTTTTGCTCATTTGCTTTAGGGTTCCATTTTCAGGAGCTTGATTTGAAGTCCAGTTACCTTTCCAGTGGACATTTTTCATTATCGACCCCAATGCGCAGGTAGGCTCATAGAAGTCAAAACCTGTTGAGTGTCATACACAAAGGTCGAAGACCATTTCACTTTTAAAATAAAACGCGAGCAGAAATTGCCAGATTTTTAGTGAGAGCTCTGCTTGCGTGGCTTCCTGAAATTGCTTTTATTTCACATTTCTGTAAGAAATACTTAAAACTATTGTTTCATCAATATTACCAGAGCATTTTCAGGATAAGTTTTTTTTACATTTCATTGTATATTAGGATGATATAGCCCACTGTTACCAACATGAGAGCCGTAGCAGACGTCATCGCTCGCAACGCAGAAGATTTAGTATTCATCCAAATGGATGCCATCTTGGGAGACCTGAGAGCAGCGGGCATAATACAATATCAAGAATACCTCGATGTAATGGAGCAGTCCACCCAGAAGAAGTTACTCCTCCTGCAGGAGACCCTGCCGCGTCGGGGGGACGATGCCTTCCCCAAGTTCCTCGAATGCCTCCGGCAACGACGGCACGTGGTGCTTGCGGATAGGATGGAGAGGGGTAAGCCTATCAGTTTGCGCTGGGTATTGAGAATTGTTGGGCGCTCTTTTTTCCTACACTGATCATAAATTGAGCCGAGGAAAGTGAAGGTATGATTGGAGACAATTATTTTTAATAGTAACTCGCAGTAATTGCCGTCAAATATGAAAATACTGATTTAAAAAATGGGCTTTCCTTTCTCTAGAGTGGCGCTCCTTGCTGAATGGGTGCGGTTCTAGGTCTATAGCAGGAGATGAGGAACCATCAGGGGGAAATTCTGTTGCCACATCACGAGCAGCCGACGCTGCCACGCCGACACCGACAGGGAATACAGTTACGGCCCCAAATGGAGAGACTGCCGATGATACCAAGAACAGCGGGTCTCAAAGTTCGTCCTGTCATTTCTTCCATGCATACGTTTTTGTGCGGTTCAAATTGGCAACAGATGCACAAAATAAATCAACTATGCCCTAAGGGATAACGAGACACAGAATCTTCAGAATATCTCTGGTCATGCAAGTAGCCGTTACTGCAATAGAGCGGGTTCCTTGCTCGCCAAAACGTAGTGGGACAAGAATAATTCTTCACTGGAGCTTGACATCGGTGTGGTGCTTCATGATTTATGCAATCATGTGGAATTATTTTCTTGAACAATCTGATTTAGTGACCAGGAAATGCAATCGTTTTTGACAATATCTCTTCAGCAATTTTGCGTCCGAGATTTAGTAAATAGGTTTTCTCCTCTCCCTCTCTTTCTCCCTTGAAGTTGAGTGGCGCATCACTTCGTTCCATTCTTATTCATCATGTATCAATTGCCGTATGTTTTGACTCGCAAACAAGCTTTCATCTTGCGAGTCTGCTGATCTGTGTAGGAGACCAGCAACAGGCAGACAATCCCACATCGGTTGTTTGCATGTCGCACCTACATAATAGTTTCTTCTTCACTGTTTTTGTATTCTCCATAAGGGTATCAAGTGACTAACCACCCATTCGCTCTTCCCACTCACTCTCCATTTGAAAGATCCTGAACATTTTGAAAAAGGATTTTATTATTTCGACAGGAAGAAATGCCCTTCAGTGGTTAGGTAGCTCTCTTTCGCCTCATACCTTCCATTCTTTGGGTGATAATCCCCGTCTTATTAGATGACGATTATGAAATAACGCGGCAGAGAGGGGGGGAGAGAGAGATACTCATCGCCAGAAAAAATATAACCAAAAAGGAGTTGAGCGATTTTGCCTATTTTCCATGTCTCGATACATCAAAGTTACCAGTTCGTGAATGGTCTCTTGCTGGAGGACGTGAGGGTAGAGCTTTCAAATAATTTTTTTTTCATTCGTCATTTGAAGGATTCCATGTTCCCTTAAGTGTTTGGTTTTCGTGTCATTAGAATGTCAAATGCATTTGTCTATATCATAGATCCAGAGAAGAACCCCGTCCAAAAATTGAAGGAACTCAGTGAAAAGAATGGTTGGGGACAGCCCAAATATGTTGACGTTGGAGAAAGCGGTGCAGCGCATGATAAAATGTTCATCGTGAAGGTGAGCAGTGAAAATTATGTATTATGTATAATATCATTTTCACATGCGATAAGCACGTTCATTTGGGGTGGGGACAGGCCTGACTGACATGCACACATGTTTCAGGTCGTGGTGAATGACAAGGAGTATCAACCTCCCAAGCCGGGCAAAAGCAAGAAGGAGGCACGGGCTATAGCTGCCTCCTTTTGTCTGGAGAGCCTCGTTTGATGAATTGATTATCCTATGAGGGTCGCATAATTCACATTTTCAAATACTTTAGCTTCATCATTAACCTGATGCAGTGCGCGAGGCTGCTTTCACGAAGTTGTCTTGCTTCAAAACAATTGCTTGCTTGTGGGCTACTTCAGAGTCCTTGGCTGAGTGTCATCCGGTATTAAATCGGTTAACAGATATTAAATACTTTTCCTCACAAATAACATTGCGTTTCACGACTAAGTAATACGGATAAATGCGTGAAGAAATCATTGAAACCAGGCACAGGTGGTCATTTATGTAGATTGAGAAAATATCCATGCGACGTTCTCTCACAACACAAAGAAGATGAATTTCGTCATTGTCCTGTTGTTTTCTTCATATTACCAATATTTTATACCAACTAGGAATAAATTAAAATTTTTCGGAGATTACTCAATTAACACTTCGCGTATCAATCCAGGGGCCCCTAACTCTCAACCCATAAAGTGCACGGATATGCCTGCATGGTTGGATGGGTTCTAAACTGTGGTCTTTCTGCGGTCGGTCGGTCTCGGGAAAGACATGTAAGGTATTTCGTAATTACAGGATATAATGTACATTGCTCTCAGCCGATCCGGATCCACTGTTGGCTGTGCCTTGTTGACAGGACGAAATCAATTTTTTTTTCGCGTGGTTTGAGCGGTGTTTGCATTGCAAATCTACTTTTTTATTTCTCATAAAGGTTAATTTTGGTTTCCAAAGGTTCAATATCGAAACCTTGAGCATAATTTAAAAATGTTTTTCTTCATGTATAAGTATATACCATCCTGATTAATTTAATTATATGCGCATGTTTAAGTGCTACAAATATTTTTAAAGCGGAGCCACGGCTTGGGGCATCATCTGAACAATCTTCTAATATTTGTGCCAGGTAAACCTGCTGCAAACCGGAGGAAACGAAACGCTCGAAGGAATTCCCCATTGGATCGTCACAGACCACCATCCAAGAAGCACCCGAACGTGTTCAATGAACGCTTCAATTACGTTATTGCCAGGGTACCATGAACGTCCAAGGAAACGTTTTGGTGACTGCTTACATGTCTGATATTTAAAGCGATCAAAACAGTTTAAATTATGCGTTCCTTGAACGACGTGCGTTTATCAAGGACGTGAATTGGACATTTGAAACAAAAGGGTTCCGTTAATTTTTTTCTCAGGATCCATCCAATATCTAATTAACGTTTATGGATGCGTTCTTTGCGTCACTTCAATTGCATTCAGTCTAATTAGAGCCCTGCTTCCATAACGGGACAGAGGCCATCATCGATTAGTCTAGTTGAAGGCATTATCTCCCATATTTGTTAAGAACTCGTGTTGAAGGGTGTGGCGATAAAGTCACACGACAGAAACTCTTAGCATATTTGCAGTTATGTTGAAAAGTCAGTCACGCCCTTCACTGATTTTTCATTGATTTTCCTTTTCATCGAAGCGATTTCATGGATTCTCATCCTTTCTGTTTCTTTCTCTTTTCCATGAAGTGTCCTTGGAAATTGACCTATCCTCCCTCCATCTTTCGAGCTGGAGTTCTCTGAAGACTCCTTGAACTGAGTTTCCTCTAAAGACCGATTTGTTCAAGAATTTACGCATATTCCCCTCTAGTGTATGTGGAGAAAGATTGGCTACCGTGTGGAAGGCATTGGGAACTAATTCCGGCTGTATCAGGAATTGACCCTCTCTAGTCTTTCGTCATCTAGCGTCCGTTGTGCGAACCTGCGCTTCAAGCCATTGTCAGATGCATACTATTGATATTGTTCAGGAAAACGTATATTTAACGTTCGAGGAATGTCCTTCAAATGCATTGACCTTTTCGAAAACGCGTTGAACGTCCTCAAGAAGGATTATCGGCTACATTGGCACTGTCAAATGTAAAAAGCCTGCAGGTCTAACTCCACCCGTAATTATCTTTGGCACCCGATCACATGAATGGAGCATTGTGTCAATAAAGGCGAAGAAAAAATAGTTTAGCAAAATCCCAGAGCCGAAACGGTAATGCAACACTGAACGCGCCGATGTATTTATTCAAAGATGACTTCGCATATCATTCCGCGTGGCACCTCAAGGTCGATGGAGCGCGGTGCCCATAAAGCGAAAAAAATCATATTCTACGTACTTAGTCACGTAGGCAATGACCCTTCATGGCCGTTGGGCATGCCCCGACTGGGCCATGGCCAGTCAGAGTCCATTTCCTTAGATAAGAGACGGCAGAGTATGTCAAGCGTGAGACACATCTCATGCTGAACCTTGATGATTTAGCGCAACTTCGCCTATCTCTTTGTTAAAATTATGAGAATCGCCTCTTAAGCAGAAACCATGAGCAAAAATGAAAAAGGAAAGATAGTACATGTGACTTATTCCAGATTTATTGGACACTTGGAAAAAATTGCGAGTTTTTATCCGGAAAGTGATTGGACCCCTGATGACATTAGTCTACTCGTGAGTCACTCTGGGATGGTGATGTGATGTGACTCCTTGCTTTCGTCTCTGTGGTGTTCACTATCTACGTATTTATGAATTTCAGGAATAATTTTGCTATATTAGGTTTACCTGGAGTGGGAATTGAATCACTTGAGGACGGAGTTAAAATACCGTTGGACTGTAATTGATATGCATTTAAGTGAGTTGGGCTGCATTAAAAATATGACTCTTCCACTGACGAAGTGATGGAAATGGATTATGGAGTGATGCAGACTGAATTCACCAAAGGAAAGGACACTGTTGAACTTATTTTATTTTTTATACTAATGTAAGTAGCCGATAGGCCTGCAAGCCTTCGCATTTTCATGCCACATGCTATGCGCGTTTCATGATTCGTCCATGCAGCAATTAGGCCTACCAACCTTTGCCGTTCCAGGACCTAGGCTGGGTGGGATGTGTGATGCGATGTGCCCGCGGAAGAGAAGCGGCGAAGTTCTGCACTGACCAGTGAGCAACTGAAGATGTTAATGACCAGAGGAGAACTGCATTAACGCATTGCGTCCCGGACATTTTACCCCATCCATCGGCCGCTCTGACCTAAGCCTAAGTTGCCTTAAACTTAAACCCGATGCCAACATGGCTATGACTTTTTCAGCCACACGCTAGACAAAAGGACTCCCGAAAGGTATAAGAAACAGAGATCTCCGTGAGCCGTACGCAAAGTGTTGACTGCAGAACAATATAAGGCTATTAATGCTGCGCGGATAGCAGCGCTCGTACGCGTCGAACTCTTACCCCATACTCTCCATCCTAACACACGGTGAGGCCTATCATTTCACATCTACCAGTCTACATCCATTTGATAACGTTGTTCCTCCGTTGAATCAAAACCAGCAACTAGCGTATACTCATCCCTACGTTTGTGCGGATGAAGCGGTTCAAATGCAGCAGGGCATGAACATTCGGAACAGGTAGTGCGTCCCTGTATGAAGTCGAAGGAGCAAGTGTCAGTAGAAAACAATTCCTGTACACCACACTAATTCAGATACTAGATGCGTCATTCCTCGCGCAAAATCCAGGTGATGATTCGAGCTACCGAAATCATCAATTGGAATGAAGGACCGATGGCGCCCACTGAAGCACTGGCAACGGTGGAACAGGCGTTGCGGGACTCGATTGACGATGACCGATTCAGTGGGAAAGTAGTTATGCTGGGTGGTGTCATTAGCCAAATGTTGCCAGTCGTCCGCAAATCATCTCACAGTTAAATCATTGAGACTTGCGTCAAAATGAGCGCGTTGTGGTCATCGTTCTGAACGATTCGTTCGATAGAAAGAATGCGATCTGCTGCAGACGAAATTCGATTGACTCGATGTTTGCTCCACGTGGGCAGTGAAACATTTCCACGAATACAGGCTGATCTATATGAGCTCTCCGTGCGATAATCAGGCAATTGTATCTCCGATATTATGGTGAACGAGCCGATCTAAAAGCCCAAAATAGCTTAACCTTTCTACTTTGCCCCTTTAGACTTTCTACTTTATCTTCCAAACTAGGCCAAGTCAAATTAAAACAACGAATAATATATTTTCTGTGGGAGAAAGTGAAATTCGTATATTCGATCTAAAATGATAACAATAAGAAGCTCCTGGTATTTGCTAGATTAAAGGTATTGGTAATATTGCCTGGATATTTCTCAGAACAATTCTTGGAACAGCGCAAAGTTTACAAGTGGATCATTGGATGAGGTGTAATAATCATGAGTCATTACATCTCAAATGCAGTGATGGTCTATCCTGCATCATCTCAAAATGCAATTAGCGTACTTGGAGCTTGCTAAGGTTTGGCCTTAAACCGCTTTTGGCTAAATTAAAAAATATTTAGTATTACATAGTCTAATATATATAGACGATGGTGACTGACGCTAATTCTAACCATGTTCTAAAGAAGTTAGAAATCTGAAACTTGGTACACATTTACCTACTGGGATGCAAAGTTCAGAAAAAATCTGACTTTGGAGGTACATGCCTTGGGGGTTCAACTTTTGGGGGCAAACGTTCTTATAAAATACTAGCGAGTTTGCGAGTGGTCGCGCATTCGGCGCTCTATTACCTTGGATAGTGATTATTTCATTTATTCTTTTCGAAATGGCAAACACGTATTTGAAGTACGTCCCTATTGAAATACGTGACATATGGAGTCGAAAGTCTTGAATTTTATCAAAATCATTACCTCTATGAATATGTGTGCCTAACCTGAAATCTTTCCTTGTGTCCCTTTTTCTAAGGGTGGAGAATACATTTTGAAATACTTCCCTCCAATAATCGACGCTAANCACAAAATTTGAAAAGGTCGCTTTTCCAAATGCATTTTTTTCCGCCAGCAAAAAGGGAAACGTATAAGGCTGAAACTGGGTGGCATGGAGTTCCCTGAGTCTACATTTCAAAAGAAAAAAAAATTTCTTTAAAGCCCATTAGACCACTTTTTTCAGTCCCATTTTCCTCTTTTTTTTTCATCCAGAGGCAGAAAATTTAAACTACTTTCAGAAGTACCTATTTGATGGCTGAGTAGAGCAAAAATCCTAATTTTGAAATATGTCATCTTAGCGTCGATTATTGGAGGGAAGTATTTCAAAATGAATTCTCCACCCTTAGAAAAAGGGACACAAGGAAAGATTTCAGGTTAGGCACACATATTCATAGAGGTAATGATTTTGATAAAATTCAAGACTTTCGACTCCATATGTCACGTATTTCAATAGGGACGTACTTCAAATACGTGTTTGCCATTTCGAAAAGAATATATGAAATAATCACTATCCAAGGTAATAGAGCGCCGAATGCGCGACCATAGCGAGTTTGTTTGCCCGAAGGGCAAACAAACTCGCTAGTTAAATATATATTGCGACAGATGAGGATGGCATTCAGAGAGTCAACTGCTTGTGCTGGGTTCGGTGGTGTAATAGTACCATACCTTTCCGGCAATCAAGAGGTCCGGGTTCAGTTCCCGGCCATTCCTTGGCTTTCTTTTGGCTTATTTTTCCTTCCATGTTCCGTTACTCATTCCCCCTCCATGACAATATTTTTGCTAGAGTACAGCGGAGAGATTTTGAAAGCTGAAACATGGCATGGACGTGCCTACCCAGACGATGAGTTCAGGAAAACTGAAAACTTTTATATCCAAGCCCTGGAGGATATTTTTGGGAGGCCGACGTTTTCATGATTTTTTTAATTCAGGCGTATTGAGCTAATGTGGAAAGATGAAACTTGGCACATAACAATCTATTGGGATGCTGCAGAAAAATTCAGACTTTGAAAGTTAATGCCCTAGCGGCACAAATTTCAATAGGATATGTTTTCAACTAATTTTTTTGCATCAGTTAAACTGATGAACATGGAAAGCTGAAACTTCCTATGAATGTGACTACTGAGACAAGGAGTTAAATAAAAATGTTACATCTCGATTCATCCCATGGGGAATTTTTCGGCGATGCTTTAAAAAGAATTGTCGTGGCGAATATGACATAAATGGAAAGGTGAAACTTGGCGCACGTATACAGTAGATGACATGATATTACTGAGCTGAGGGAGTATTCAGCTTTCATGATGCATCCCCTCCGGCCATAGGTTTTGGGTGGGTCGGCTTTTCCAAGCATGTTTTTTAACCACCGAAAAGGGCAAACGAATAATATTGAAACGTTGTGGGCATGTAATTCACTGAGGATAGATTTAGGTAATAAAGAAAGAAATGGTAATTTTCGGTTAAAACGGCTTAGGGTACATATTTTGCAGAGGGCGTATTTTCTCGAATTTCTGATCCAGCAAAGCAGAGGGCTCATAAAAGTTTAAACTTGGCAAAGAAGTACCTGATGGATAGCTGAGTAAAGAAAATTTTCTACTTTTATTACATATAGACGGTCGTAGCTGACTGACCTACATACAAAATTATACCTTTGAAATATGTCTCCTTAGCGTAGATTATAGGAGGGAAGTATTTCAAAATGTATTCTCCAGACGACTGGCAACATTTGGCTAATGACACCACCCAGCATAACTACTTTCCCACTGAATCGGTCATCGTCAATCGAGTCCCGCAACGCCTGTTCCACCCTTACAAAAAGGGATACGCGAAAAGATTTCAAGTTAGGCACACATAGGCGAGTTAGGTGAGTTTGTAACCACATATGGATTATCTGCTTTCACGCCGAATTCTTTGCTAGTCTACTTAGGAGAGACATTCGATATTGAATTTCTTCCTTAAACGAAACGCACATTCTCGAATATGGAAGGACACTTAATCAGTATGAACAAAGAAATACTACGTCAGGTTTTTCGTCCCGAAACCGGATTTTAATGCGCATGCAAGAGATCTGGTATTTACGTTCCAGGAATTCCCCAAAGAATTTAGCAGGAAGTTGCCTAACACTTAGTGATTCAGTGCTGGAAAATATTTAATATAATTGTACAGTTGACGGTTTCAATCGTTGTAATACTTTTGTTTCATCCGCAAAAAAGTGCACCAAAACATTCAATTTGTAATATATATATTTTCCCCCAGAGTTCCTATCAGCGCAATGGATCGAATCAAGCGTTTGCGAAGTATTCTGTCTGATGAAAACACGAACATGAACGTGTTGGATTTTCTTCGCGAATTAAGTAAAGAGGAAGTCATATCGCCTGCAGAGGAAAAAGATATCATGAGGAAGGAACACTATTCAGAAAAAATTGCTTCCATTGTTTACATCATTTTTGTGAAAAATCCCACGAAAATTGAAAAGAAACTCATTGAAGTTCTGGAATCAATGGAGAGGGAGGATATCATCGACAGATGGAACAATGACTCCGGTTCGTTTTCACCTTCCTTGACGTCCTGATCCAGTGGTGTGCCCAGTAAATCCGAATGGGGTGGTCGCCATATGAAACACTGTTTATCCACCCTAATGAGGGGGATTAACACGTAAAAAAAAACTGATAACCCACCCTGTACTCGTGGCAAAGTAAAAAAAAATTGTGAAAAACGAACGTGTAAAATCGACCCCAATTGGTTTTGACTCCAACCCCCCC